>JAPMLY010002272.1:50000-56211 GCA_026401115.1 Tetraselmis chui | reverse complement strand
TGCGGAAAAGGACGGCGTGGTTGTGGCCGCTGGCGGTGCCGAGGCGGCCAACAAGGCTGAGAGCGGTGCGCCCCTCTTCATTCAACCCCTCCCTGCCAGCCCCTCCATTCTACCCCTACTAAACAATGGATCGGAAGAGCATTCACGGTCACCGGACCGTAGTAGCTCCATCAACGCGCTGACTACATAGGCAACTAAGGAAACTCAGTCTAATGCATTCGAAGCTACGTAAGTGGATGAGTTATACTGATTGGGGTTTTGGTCCGTCAGGTGGTGGACTGGCGAACAATTTGGAGAATCTGTTGGGTGTGGTGCGCTTTATCGGCCCGCTGGGCACGGACATGCTGTCGTGGATGCTTTTGCAACGGCTCAGCCGCAGCGAGCGTCCGTCAGGCAACGGCCGCCCCGCGGGTTGGGCGATCAGCCTTGCCACGTTGGTTGGTCAGCTGTGCAAGAAGTACCCCACGGTGGAGAGCCGTCCGCTGCTTCAGCAGCTGTTTTTCCTGATGCAGCGTGCGTCGAGGGGGGAGGAGGAGGGGGGTGGGGTGGGACAGGAGCTGCTGATGCTGCAACACCTGCTGGAGGCGCTCGCGGGCGTTGCGCCGCAGGACGCGCTTAGCACTGAGCAGGCGGAGGTGGCGGGTGGCAGTGGGGAGCTACTCCGGACCGAGGTGGCATCCCTAAAGGTGAGATGTCCTCTTTAGTGACTCGTATAAGTTTGATAGTTTTGAGAGCAGCATCTTACATTTTTAGCAATATATTTTGTATTGTTTGGCTATCGCAAGTGTGAGCAGGTTCGAAAACGATTGGGAAGGTAATTGTTTAGTAATTGAGATGTATTAGGTTTCTAGCTAGACTACGTCTACAGTCAGCACCATCCGCGAGAAAAGGGCAGGAAACAAAAATTTGAATGTTTCATTGTGGACGACAATTTAAAAGACATAATGGAGCTGGTAACTGAGTAAAGTTTTCACAGCATCAGCAGCAGGGTCATGACATTTTAGGAGCCTCTATGTACATTAGTGGTACTGAGGTTTCAACATTGCGAGAAGGAGAATGTGTGTGTGTGTGTGTGTGTGTGTGTGTGTGTGTGTGTGTGTGTGTGTGTGTGTGTGTGTGTTTGGGGGGGGGGGGGGAGGGAGGAGGGGGGTCTGTTGGATGTCGACTTACGCACTGCATCTGCATTGGGTGAGAAAAATGTACGAGCTGAGCTCTTACCTAAACATATATTGCCGTGGCTGAAATTTGTATAACAAGTCGTTCCCTGGCAGCAATGCACCCAACCATTGTGTTTACACGCAAGAAATACGCCAAAAGCGGTTTCGCTTTTGCGTTCCATAGACGGACTTCACCCCATTCCGTCGCTCTCGGGATCCTGCCTCACTGCGCCCAACTTAACCGGATGCTCACTCTCAATGTGGTGGAGCGCGTGCTGACTTCGCTGTTGCTCAAAATATTGTCTGTACTTGTGTTCCTTTTGGGGGTTTCTAGGCACGCATCCATCCCCGTGCGGCTCGCGCCATGCAGCGCAGCTCCAAACGGCTGCTGGAGACTCTTCTGGGGCCGGGGGCGCTGCAGGAGGGGCCGCTGTGTGGGCCAATGTTGCTCGCCCTCGCGCGTTGCTCGGCTGCGCTGCAGTGGCGGCCTGAACGTGGTGCCGAGGGGAGCAAAGGCGAGGGTGACCGCGCCTCGTTGGTGGGGGCGGTGGACCGCGTCAATGCGGTACTGCAACAGTACGCCGCCTTTTTGCGGGACAAGCTTGGGGTGGGGCCCTATCTCCGCCTGCTCCCGCCCATTGCGGAGCTGTGGGGGCAGCTGAAACTGAGCCCCGAGATTATCTTCCACCTCTGGCGTCCAGGCCTCGCGGGGCTGGCCATCACAGGTGGGCTTTTCTCGCGTCCCCCTGGACGTTTATTCTAATGGAAAGCCTAAAATTTTGTGTACCGCCTTCATCTGCCTGAAGCGCCCCCCTTATTAAACCATATGTCCCTACATTAAACCTTACATTTTGTCTGCTGCCTTTTTTTGTCTGGAGAGCCCCCGCTGTTAAAATCATAGAAGTCGAACGTGAACCCTTATTTTTAGTCTATTGCCTCCATTTACCTGAAGCCCCCCCCTGAAACCATAGGATAGACCCTTATATTTGTCCTACCTAAGATTTTGTGACTGCCTTCACTTGCCTCGAGCGCCCCTTTTAAACCACATGACCCTAATTTCAACCCTAACATTTTGTCTGCTGCCTTCATTTGCCTGGAGCGCATTCCCTTAAACCGGATAAACCATATAACCCCTGGTTTTTTGTCTATTGTCTCCATTTGCCTGGGTTGCCCCATAAAACCATTGGATGGACCCTGACATTAATCATAACATTTTATTCACCGCCTACATTTTCCTGGAGAGCCCTCCATCACAGCACAGGACTCAAATACGAACCCCATTTTCAGTCAATTCTGTCAATTTTCCTGGACGCCCCAATGAGGCCACACTCATTGGCACTTCATCGTGTGCGGGTTTTAATGGGGCATGCGAGTCCGACTGGAAACGCACGAACATACCGGATAATAATGCCGTTGTCTGATGCCCTCAAGAAATAGGATTCGATGTGGCATCATGATTAATTGCGATATTCATCAATGCATTTTGCATCATTTTTTGTAGTGTCGCTGTTTGTACGCAGCCCCCACATTGGAGCGTTCACCGTTGTTTATTCTTGTGGGTTTATTACATTTTGACGGCGCAGTTTTGTGCACAGCCTTGTTCAGTATCCGCAAATGCTGCTACAGTCGCGGCTTTGGAATCTTGTCTGCTTATATGTGTTTGTCGCTCCGGCCGCACCACCACGTGTGACCATCCCGCCCCACAAAGTCAGACAACCTCTCAATACGCTTATTCAAGTATCACGGTCACGCGACACCGCATCACTTGCTATTTACGAGCTGATATCGTGGCGGTTTGACAGCCGCACAATGTTATATGACAAGAATGTTTTAACCGCGGCATATTTTTAATCAATTTCACCGTTTATTTGGTTTTTTGAGGTGCGGGTCTGGTGGAGAGGACTGAGTCAGGGTGTGCGCACTGCAGATGAAGAGGACTCTGACGATGAGAAGGATGGGGAGCAGGGGGCGATGACGAGCGTTCAGGCGGCGGAGATGTATGGGGTGGTGGGGCGAATGCTGCCGGAGGCGACGTGGGAGGCGATGACGCCGCAGTTTTACACCACTTTTTGGGTGCTGCAGCTCGGCGACATCTTCAGCGCGGACCGCAGCTACAAGGAGGACGGCGCGACGCTGGCGGAGGCGGTGAGGGTGTTGGAGAAGGCGGGCGGCAGCCACAGCGAGCGGGCCGCCAACAAGCAGGAAGCGGAGAGGCTCAAGGTGCGCACAAAAATTCCCTAAAACCCTACAATTACATCGCTAAACCCTAGGACAAAGTTTCACCACCAACCCCAAAAAATATCTAAAAGAATGATATATATTATGATTAAGAGTCAGACTCTGTCCTGTTGCTCGGTCTCAGCCCAACCCCGTTCTGACCTGCGCAATCACGTGTCTGCATTTACGCGCAATATTCGGAGGATATTCGTGCCTTTCGCGTAGATATGCAATGCAGACGGCGCAACGTGGACACAGTGAATGGAATTGTGCCTTCCGGGGGAATTAGATTCAGGGGTATGCGCTGATTAGTCTGGAAGTTGTTATACACATCGAGTGTTGCTACGCGTGTCCTGCGAAGTTCGCCCATGATTGTGTTGGACACTGCAAAACAGATACAAGCGACATGAAGCGTTGTTCCCAGCTTTGCTGGCAGAAGAAGGAGGACCAGCAGCAACAAATTTCGAAGCATCATACCCCTATTTCGAGTTAATATTGTCCCCAAACGCCAAACTTTTGATCAAGTTATTTTGGCGACGATATAATGATCGCATTGTTTTTTATATTAATTTTGAAACTTTTCGGCACGATTTTGACATTACGACTGACTTTCGTCGCCGGTGATTCATATATGGGTGCTTTTGGTTTGTCAGGCGTTTTGCTATATTTTAGTGTGTCAGGTGCGGGTGTTTCTTGTGTGAACAGAAGAGTGAGGCAGATGAGTAGCTTTGCGGGGTTCCAAACCCTAAACCCCCCTTTGGACGGGTCACACAAGTCCCAAGGAAACCCTGGTACACCAAACCCTACATAAACCCTTGTGTCTGTGGGCCTGACGTCGCAGGAGGTGATCAAGAAGCTGCCGGTGGAGCTGGAGGCGCAGCGGCTGCACGTGCGCAAGTGCAGCCGCAACCTGCAGCTGGTGAAGGACAGTTGGTTCACGGGCGTGAAGGAGCACAAAAGGACGAGCGTCGTGTTTCTGCAGTCCTGCGTCCTCCCTCGCGCGCTCTTCAGCCCCCAGGATGCCCTCTACTGCGCCAGGTCCGCCCCCCTTCTCTTATTCCTCTTCCGCTCCCCCTCACCCTCGTCACACCGATCGCCTCCTCCTCGACGGTCCTCCTCCATTTTAATTGCTGTATCACGGACGGTTGGCAACTCCGCGTTGCTTGCGTTGTTTTTTGTATCAGAACGAATTTTAATGCTGAAGTATTATTAAAACTGAAGTTATTTTGCACTTCATCAGAATTTGTCTAATTTTTTTGGCGCGCGAGCGCACACACACACACACACACACACACACACACACACACACAGTCACTCGCTCGCTCGCTCACTTACTCACTCGCCTAACCGCACACGCTCACTCACCCACCCACACACTCACACGCACACACGCTCAGTCACTGTAATTTTTTTGATTTTACATTATACACATGGTTTGTTTTTTAAAGGATATAGGTAGCTTGTAATCACTGACATTTTCGGGTATTCTAAGCTGCTGGTTAATTTGCCTTTCCGTTGCAATCCCCTTTGCTGTGATTGGACATGTCGCTATTTTAACTCATCCAGCATCGCGAAGGTGTGCACCGGTCATTGGGTCCAGAATTTCCTTATTACGTTGATTGAATCCTTCGAAACGGCTGCTTTTATTATGTCAACTCGCCTCAAGAAATGACTCGTTTGCATATTGGTAAGTAAATGTTCAGTATTTGTGCAAAATGGTAACAGAGGCTTGACCACGGCTGTGTCCCATTCTCAATTGTTTTGAAAAGCAATATTGAGTATTTTGCAAAGCCGCGGATAGTTTCATAACGTTGTTTTTCTTAAATTGTTGTCCCTTTTCTGGGATGCTGACAGGTTCATCGAGAAACTGAACCGCATGAAGACGCCCTGCTTCAGCATGGTCCTCTGCTACGACCAGTGCGCAAAGTTCATGGCCGCCCTGCTGCCGCACTGCACCCCCACGGAAGCCGCCAACGCGGGGACCTTCATGGCCGAGATCCTCACGCAGGTGGAGCAGTGGCGGGTGCGCTCCCGCGCTTTTCCGCGGCCTCTGTACCGTCGTCGCCTTTTTTGTTCTTGTATTATGTACTGTTAGTTTCGCGCTGTACATAGCACAGTATATCGCACAATAACGGAAGTGGCGCGAAACAGCAAGAGCTGTGTAGCACTGACACCCAGACGCACGATCGATCGTTAGCCTAATTTTTAGTGACACCGCAACAGGACACACAGTTCACCACACACGCAGATCGGATTAATCCAACGCTCTGCTTGGCCTCGCTACGGGCAAATGACGGACGCACGACTGCGGAGCTAGTACTGCTTCATTTCTCGAGTTATGATAGTTAGATTCGACTGGTTCATTGTCTTTTTGTAGTGGTATTCGGGAAAACGGCGAAGCATAATGGCAAATAGCACGTCGTGGCGATTCATTTAATGTCCTCTGGACGTAGCCTTGACTGCTTATAGAAGTGCCATCCTTGGGCTTTTTCTGTCGATTGTTTTTTGCGGCACTTCAAAATCCTTTGATGTTACTGCGGCACCGTCCAAAAACATGCGCACACATTTGGTGCTTCCTCGGTCATCGTTATTAGAGCGAGGGTATTTATTTTTATTGTTTTAGATGTACTATCTAGCCAAAACTCGGGGGGTGGGGGGGATGTATCCTCGTTCCCGGTGAAGTTTTGTCTTCACTGTTTCGTTCATGGCTTGATTACAAAATAATGTGGTTCAATTTGCTCACTTTTAATCTCGCGTCTTTTTTTTTTTGCGATTGTAGGGCAACGAAAATCTTTACAAGGTGGATTGCGCCTCGTCGCCCGGGTTCTCGCTCAGCA
>JAPMLY010002272.1:17500-45000 GCA_026401115.1 Tetraselmis chui | reverse complement strand
TGCGCTGTTTGACGGGTAATAATTGGGGTTACGGGTACCACTACCCGTTAACGTGCGGATGCCATCACGGTACGTCAATCGCCGTGTCAAGTAAATGTATGTGTCATGTACAGTTCACAGTCTAGGCGCGGATGGAGCCGTACTTGACGGGTACCTTGTTCCTACTCGGCAGTAGCACCACTACCTACTGGCGGACATGCAACATGCAACCACTTCTGGTTACCGATAGCGAGTAGCGGCAGCTCTCCAGACTAGAGGATATTCATTTCGTCTGGGAGGTTGGAGTCCTTCGGGATAGGAAATTGTATACCTTTTGAGTGGTAACAGACTTTCCACCCAGTTACGGTGCCGGGAAGATAGCGCCAGTTCCCATCGCATCCCCATCGAGTGCGGTTTCCAGCAATCCATTGTCGAAAGCCCTCACTACACCGAGTCGCCGACGTTGTTTCGCGGGGCGTGGCGTAGCGAAATGTTTCCCGAGCCACACCCCAGCGGCGAAGCACTCCTGACACGCCTGATCCAGTTCGCGGAAGACAACGAAGCGGGGCTGCTGTCGAGTTCTCAGACCCTGCGTCTTTCGCCGCGGGCGGTAGAGTACATCGCCGGGCGATTGGCCAGCCTGGACGAACTGCACCGGCTCAAGGTTTACTGTACCCTCCCCCCTTTGACATCAACATCTGTAGCACGACATGGTCACAAAGCACTGGTTGCGTAGTCACGCTACAATCTTACAGATGAAATTTATAACACCAGGTTACGGTTCGGTCTGACTGCCGGTAGACCTTGGTACACGGCGCTCAGCCCTTTATCCCGCTCCAAAGCCTCGCCTCGCAGCACTGACAGCTGTCATTAGCACCGGGCCGGACTTGAGCGCCAACTAAGTTTTTCGGACCGTCGGGACTGCTCTCCAAGTCGCAGCTCCATAGCCAGCAAACTTATTCCCACATTTGCTTCCAAAATATCGACTGTGAGCCGCAGTAGGGCGTCAGTCAGTATTTCGATACATTCCAGTTCGGTGCTGCCGCGACGGGTGTCGTTTGGGTTCGCGTGGGGTTTGTTCTCGGGCGAGCTGAATTGTTGGAGAGGAACTTCCCGATACCCTTTTTTCATCGTATTGTTAATACCTCCACCATGTGCAGCTGTGTGGAGATCTCGGGGACGTTGCGCGCGGTTTCGGAGGCGTAGCGACGAACAGGCTGGCTGCTTTGGCCGTATGCCGCCCAACTCTGTCAAACCAGTGGACTCCTGCGTTTCCAAACAACACTTCGGGAGTAGAAGAATGGGACTAGGGAGGTGGACATGCTAGCTGTTGGTGTAGGAGGTGTTACTCGTAGACAATATCAAACACTCTCATGACGAACTTATCCCACGAGGAATTTCCCCTTACATATAGACGCACTCCCTGTCGTTCCAACCAAATGGACAGTTGGACAAAGCAGACGCACTAATTAAGGTTGGTATGTCATGGAGCGGGAGATGAGAAGGGTGGGTGGGTGGTTTGACGAGGGTAGCGGTGTACTGATGGTTGTAGATTTCCCCTCTCCCAACCCCAACTCTACCTTTGTGCTGCAGTCCGCGGCGCCAGTGGAGTTTCTGCGAGGCTGCGTGTCGAACTTGGGCGACTTCAAGCGCCTGGAGCGACTTTCCTTTCTGCGCCGTCTTACTCGCCTAACGGTGGCGCCCTTCTCGGGCAACAAGCGCGACCCTACCCCGCTTCAGGTAAGCAACCCCCCTTAACGCATTGAAAACCCATTTGGCACTCACCTTCAGGACCACCATTGCAATATTGCACAAATTCCCCCCCGCCACACATACACCACCACACACACACATAATCACACTCTTACACACTGTCTTACGCACGCACACACACACACACACACACACACATATACACACATGGCGCGGGCAGGCCCTCATTCGCTCGAGAACACACGATGTCATTCACGTACAACCACATACGCGGACACACACACATACACACACGCGCGCGCTCGCGAATACAAAATGTATGTGAAAGAACATAAACACAGGGGCACGTGGACACACATGGAATTAAATGCGAACCTTGCATTATTTTCGCCTTATTTATAAGTGTGTAAGTGTTGTTTTAGTTGCGTGTAATCGACTGAATTATTCGTTTTAAAAGAATGTGCCTAGCGTATATACACGTTTGAATATGTGGTGAGATTAGCATATCTAAGCTATGGTATTTATATGACCCGTATATATGACCTTATACGGGTCATATAAGGGTTCATGGCCCGTCCGTGACATGAACCCTTCTCGATGTCATGTTGGGTCGTTTTTGTTGGGCAGATGAAAGGGGGGCTGAGTTAGCGTCTGGTTTTCTGTGCAGCTGTCGCCCTTCAGCAGCCTGACCGCACTAGAGTTGCGCTCCTGCGACCTCGTGTTTTGTGCACCCGCGGGGCTAGACGCCCTGCGTGCCTCCCTCGTGTCCCTCCGCGTCAGCAACTCGCTCGAGGTTCTGTCCCACCTGCTGGCACCACAGCAAAACTCCGCTCACGCCCCCCCACCCCCCATCAGCGGCACCACGGCCGGCGGTCTAGGCGCTACCGCCGCGTGGCCCTCCCTCACCAGCCTACAGTGCCCCAACAACGCCATCGCCGCTATGGACTACAGCCTCAGCCTCCTCCCTTCGCTCTCTGAACTCGACCTGCGTAGGAACCATATCACCACAATCTCTGCCCTCGCCGCCTGCACCTCCCTCACACGCCTCAACCTCGCCTGCAACGGCATCTCCGACTGCCGCCCCCTCGCCGAGTGCCCCAGCTTGCTTGAGGTCGATCTCTCGTGGAACGGGGTTGCGTGCCTGGAGGGTCTGCACCGCCTGCGCGCGCTGCTCCGCCTCGACCTGCGTGGTAACCGGGTGTCCCAGCTCGAGGAGGTCGCCAACATTGGGGCGCTACCCGTGCTGGCGGAGCTGTTGGTGCAGCGAAACCCCGTGTCCTGCGTATTGGGCTGGCGGATTGGCGTCCTGGCTTGCTTCCCAGAGCGGGTAGGAAACCCCCCCCTTCCCCCTCCTCGCATGCACGAACACACGCACTAGCGTACTGCAACCCTAATCCAAACTAGAACACACAAACGAGGGCACACAAACATGTACACACGGAAGTATATATATCAAACACACACACACACACACACACACACACACACACACACACACACACACACACACACACACACACATACACACGCACACACAGACACACAAACAAACACACACACACACACACACACACACACACACACACGCGCGCGCGCACTCAAGCACGCATGCTCTCGCTCGCGCGCACACACACACACACACACACTTGCACGCGAACACACACACAAGCACACTCACACACGTACACACACATACACTCACACGATCGCGCAAACGTTACTTTACTATTTTAAATGCGCATGAATAATGCCCCCTCCCCACAGCACGCATATTCATGTACATGAGTACACACTGAAAACGTTTACATACAAACACAATACCGGACACCCAGTTTTTATTTCTACCCTAAATGCACAGGCGTACATCCACGCGTTTACGCACACACATATAGGATTGAATTTCCTCGACTTATATTATACGGGCAGTCGTTTTAAACGAATTGTATAATGCCAGTTTGGTTGATTTTGGGGTGACAGTGCAACTGCGGACTTCTTTTGTTCTTTGCGATTTAAAGACTTTACGGTCATGTAGATGCCAATGACGTGTAATTATGCTCCTCATTATGAGGCATATGAACTTGTTGATTCTGCATCGGTCCGTGCTGTGGATTATAAGTTGCTCTTGAGTTCCACTTGATGTCCAATTGCAGTGAGATATTCGAAAATGGATGAAATCGTATTGAATAATGACAATACATTATGTTTTCATCGAGATTTTTTTTGCCGCTTTAGACGAAACAAGTCACCTTGCAATAACTTAGGGCCAAAGCACGGCAGTGAAGATGTTACAGAGGGCAAAGTGCCACCGTACATAGCTCCCTTTTATCCCTCTATGTATTTTTAAATCAGTGGCAGCCCATCCACACCTTAATGTGACGCCGGGACAAAACCGACATTGCATTACTCTGACCAGTGTTCCCGTTGACACAGTAAAAGGCTGGCATTCATGAGGCATGGTCATGCAGCTATGAAGATTTTCATACAGTGTTTTAGTCCAGTTCGGTAGCACGTGGCATTTGTCTTGGTGCTCGTGACTGTTGTTCATAATATGCTCACGACTGGGCGTATAGAACATTGGATACATCAATAGCGTAGCTTATAGTACTCGCACTCGCACACCTGTAACGGCTTCACCTTAGGCAGTATGCTGCACTTGGCTATCGCCCACGCATATAATGCCTTCTGACCTCAACGCAGTTCCACGCGGTAGCGCTGGACGGGGAGAAGGCGAGCCGGCAGGAGCTGCGAAAGGTGTCGGCGATGGTGAACAAGCACGTGCCGTTGGAGAGCTCGCATGGGTCGCATGCCAACCCGCAGCCCTTCCCACGCGCGCAGCAGCCATCATCTGCAGCCGGGCTGCAGAGCCCGAGTAGCAGCTATGAGGAGCAGTCGTTCGGCGTGGGGATGGGGAGCCCAGGGCAAAACCAGTCGCAGGGGAAAAGCCGCGCACGGGTGGTTGAGTTCGACGGTCAGGGTGATACCTCCGCTCTGGAGAAATCCCGGCAGCCAGCCAGCCAAGCGGACGCCACGTCTGGAGGGCAGTCTAACGTGAAGGGTGGGGCGTGGGGTCGACACCAGGTAAGCACACCCACTTGCGTCCAGATGAATGCCTTGCGCATTACTAGCTCTGATTATTGTATAGATATATGCAAAATGATGAACTGGCGTTCACGCGTGCGAGGTTCTTTCTTGGACTTGCGATGTATTTCCGTCGTGAAGCCGCACTAGACTCGCTTATCATACCTGAATTGAATTCGAAGCTCGCCATGACTAAATAACGCATATGTAGCTGTGTGTGTGTGTATGTGTGTGTGTGTGTGTGTGTGTGTGTGTGTGTGTGTGTGTGTGTGTGTGTGTGTGTGTGTGTGTGTGTGTGTGTGTGTGTGTGTGTGTGTGTGTGTGTGTGTGTGTTTATGGGATTGTATGTCCGTATCTTTTTGGGTGTGTCTGTGTGTGTTCATTTATGTAATTGTTGAGGTCTGTCTTTGCTAAACATGTGTGTAGACTGAATGTGAATGACTATGTACTATTTTCTGTTGATATGTGTGTGTGTGTGTGTGTGTGTGTGTTTTGTGGAAAGAATATGTTGGAAGGGGGTCCTGACAATCCATTAACACGTCTATCTTCCCCATGAAGCACTCGATACGCAAATCTATCTGAGCTTACAGTAAGGCTTTCAAGAGACTAGCCCCGGGTGACGATTGTCACAAAAAGGACTTTTTTTTATTAACTGTCGACAATTTGTAGTGCTATTATCAGAGCTTACTCGTATATGCATGGAAGTGTTCCCAGAGAATTGAAACCTCTGTATACGTTTTTCTCATTGACTATAGCCTCGTGGAATGAATTGGGGCCTACCTTTGTAGTCATCCAATAAATGAAGTTGTTGTGTTGATTCGGAGGTACCTGCACATTGAATTGCAAATCAATGGGTTAGCAGGTCTACGGATTTAGCAGCCTCTGTCTATTCAGGTTGACGCCGGAAAATAGCTAGCCGGGCCCGTGTTCTGGGGGCAGCGCACTGATGGGGCTGCGTGTGTTGACTGTGCCGGACGGAGCAGCAAGATGCAGCTCGGGGGGCGGGCGCTGCCGTTGGAGGTGGGCAGAGTGGGTCGATACGGAGTGTGCCGCTGCTGAGGGGCGGCAATAGGGTTGGACGGCACCACCACCCACCCGTGCAGCAGCAATCCGCTAAGTCGCAGTGGTGGGAGCAGATGCAGGCGTTTCTGGAGGGGCAGTCGGAGGAGGAGCCGAGCCCGGGTGGGGTGCAGGCGGGTGGGAAGACGGCGCGGGGGAGGCGGAGCAGCGGCAGCCGGACGGGATCACCGCCCAAGTATCGACAGGCGGTGGTGCAGCGTATGCGGGCTTCCTCTCGCACGCAGTCGCTAGGCGGGGAGGAGGGCGAGGACTCGGACGAGGCGTCGGACAGCGTGAGTAGCTCGTCGTCGGGGGAGGAGGAGGCGCTGGTGTGGCGGAGATGAAAAAAAATATATGTATGCCCTATTTTCAAACCCTAAATAGGTTTGAATTTGGGTTTTCTTTTTCTTCATCCGCTGGTGTGGCAGAGACGAGGAAAAAACTATACCTTCTTTTCTAATCCTAATTAGGTTTTAATGTGGGTCTTTGTCTTTCTTATTGTCTTCCGCTAGTGTGGGATTCTCGTAACATCCCCGATTTGCCAACATTCGTCCCTGATGAGACGGCGCTGCTGCTTTGTGGACAGTAGTAGGGGCTTTGTATATTATTTAGACGTGCGATTGTGATAGTAGTAGCAGGGTGTTACTCCGCCATTTTTTACATATTGTAAGAATGTTCATGAATTCTCTCACGAGTTCTCGCACCGCCACAAATGCATCAGTGGGAGCCACATGATAAAGCGGATTGCGTTATTGATTTTTTTTTTGGCGAATTTATCAACAGCTTGTGTGGGCCACGAGTGTCATCATGCAAGGGCGCCACACGCGGGATTGCACAAACGCTCAAGCTACGATGCATATTGGCTAGTGCGCGTCGCGACAAACATCTTCGCGGACTTGTTTGAGGGATTTGGAGGCTCGGATGTAGTTTTGAATGCACCCGACTTGTGTTGCGAAATGGAAGTGATCACCACTTCTGCCAGTTCGTGATGCAAATGTCAGTGGCAATGCGTTGCACTGAGAACGAACGAGACGCATTGATGAATGTAGGTACAAAGAAAAAAGTGAATGGAGCTTCTCGCCTCCCTTTATTGCACAAGACCTGAGTAGCCTAGCCTTGTCTCGCCTCCAGTCTTGTCACGCTTCAAGTTTCCCCAGATGCAGGTGTCGACGCAACGTTGTCGTAGTGAAGGCCGCGTGCTCACTTAGCGTAGTGCCCAGATGGACGGGGCATCTTGAAGTGTGTGTGAATACACACTTAGAAGTCAGTGTGCGTACAATACTACGTACGTTGTCCTTGAGATTTATTACAATGGCAATTTGTCTTATCAGAGCATCCATTTGGCAACCCGGCGCGTTGCCAAGTACAACACGAAAAGTCGGTAGTATCCTTAGTACCCTCCTTAGACTTGGGGGTAGCGTGAGGGGTTAGGGCTACAGGTAAGTGCCGGGTAGTTAGGGTTTCCCTCCCTGCTTGTCTCTTACCTGTACACAGTTTAAGGCCGGTTCTTAGATGAACTTAGCCACCATCCGCGAAAGATGAGATGTTAAGCTGTTTAGTATCCTTAGTGTGAATGTACACTGAATATGTATCGCTATGCACGGGCCGGCTCCTGGGCCTTGTGTGTCAATCGTCGCGGCCTCGCGGGTACATCTTACGCGCGCGCGAGTGGGGTGACTACTCCTACGGATGAGCAGTCCACTACTCAGCAGCGGGACCCATACTCCCCCAGCGAACGCGCGTGTGCACGAGGACGTGTACGAGAATACAATAACGTATATTATAGTCCTCGAGATTTACCATGGCTTGTGTAACTCCTAATACACAACTTCCGTGGTAAAAATACAGTAAAATGTCGCAACGAGTATATGTACGTACTACTCGTGCAACGAATTGCCAAATGACATGACTCGTCACTCCTCTAGTGCGCGCGATGTATTTGACGAAAGCGAAGGCACAATCACAGTTATCACACATGATGGATGCACATGTTTACGCTTCTACTACACAATCAGTTCAAATTATTGGGGGGGGGGGGGGGGGGGGGGGGGGGGGGGGGAAGAGAGAGAGAGAGAGAGAGAGAGAGAGAGAGAGAGAGAGAGAGAGAGAGAGAGAGAGAGAGAGAGAGAGAGAGAGAGAGAGAGAGAGAGAGAGAGAGAGAGAGAGAGAGAGAGAGAGAGAGAGAGAGAGAGAGAGAGTGAGGAGAGAGAGAGAGAATTTATGAACATTCTTACAATATATTAAAAATGGCGAAACAACACCCTGCTACTACTATCACAATCGCACGTCTAAATAATATACAAAGCCCCTACTACTATCCACAAAGCAGCAGCGCTTACATAATATGCAAATTGAAAATTGTTTACACAAATCACCGAGTAAATGGCTGCTACCTTCGAGCGCCCCTTTGATTAGACCACCTAGAGTACCGTTTTGATCGTAGGATATACGCCATGAAACCACTAATCCCAACTTCTCCAATGGTAGTAACGATACAATAAAATTTATGCTAGTAAACAATAATAATTGTACACTATTGGGAAAACTATTTTATCGCCCCGCGATGCTCTGCCTCCTCCATGTGTTGCGGGGGGCGCTGACGAGCCAACCTCATCAGTTGGCGCTCGTCGCGACGGGCCTTCATGACCTTTGCTCATGTGCGACTCCGGTCGTGCCACAGATGGGGGGGAAAGGCATGCGAGACCCCCCCTCGCACATGTCGTCGACGGCACCGTCTAGATCCGCGCACTCCCCCGTCCGAGAAATCGCTGCTCCTCCCGTCGCATGTCGCCTCCTAGCATATACTTCCCTACTCTTCCGGGGGCTAGAGAGAAAGGAAGTCTCTAGTTTCAGACGGTATTTGGTTAGCGCTCTTGCCTCGCGCCAAGTTTTCTCCTCTCTTCCCTTGTCTGTCTCCGTATGTTTCCGATACCAGTATGATCTTGCGAAATCCGCCCGTACCCTTCCCTAGTGACTTACGCTATCAAGGGGCCGCCTTTATGAGCAAAGTGCCGTTGCGATAACCCTAGGCACCCTACCTTAGGCAACCTATCGAGAACTCGGCACCGATTGTGGGAGGGGTTGGACAAACTCGTTGATCGAGGCGCCACTCCGCAAAATATATCGAATGCGGAAATATTTATTCGAAACCCCTCCGTACCGGGTTTATGGCGGCGGTCGATCTTTGGGACCTCCTCCGCCAGACCGTGTGGCTCCTCCGGCTGCGACCCTCCTCCGTCCTCCGTAGCGACGAGCTTCGCCCCCAGGGGAGACTCGAAACTCACATGGTTGGGCAGCTGCTAGCGAGCGCCTTGCCCTAGCGGTGCTTCCCGGTTGTCCGCGGCCAGCTCCAACACCTGCGTCCCACCGCAGATCCGTCCGTACCCCCTTTCGCCAAAAATTGTTTCGCATACGCCGCCCCCGTCCCCTTGTCGGGAGAGGATCTGCGGGTATGCAATCGCGGAATAACATATCGGACGGCCGAGCGGGAGATCTCATTGCGCCGTCGGCGGGCGCCACATCATGTGCATCCGTAATAACGGCCTTTCGGGGAGAACGGCAAGAATGGGATCGGCCAGCAGCCGCGAATTTTTTTGTTCTTCAGGAAAAACACATCAAAATGAAACTCGAAAACGTAGTCCACGGCGGGATTCGAACCCGCGTTTGTTGATTCAAAGTCAACGGTGATAACCACTACACTACGCAGACCTCGGACGGACATACTTGTCCGCCTCTGCCTGAGGTTACCAATCAACGAATTTGAAAAAGTAAATACAATTTCAAACACTCACGTTTTGTGTTTTGGCACTTTCCTACTAGCTGACTCAACAATCAGACGTGGTCGATAAGAATGGAGCTGCCTCTCCCACTTTCCCCTCTTGTTTCCCCTCCCACTTTCCCTGTCCGTGCTCATCTGGTTCTTCTTGTAAGCAAAAAAAATGCCTCTCCCACTGGAGTGGGGTGTAGACAGTAGACAGACGAACCTCAGCTTCAACATATTACCAACTTCACGCCTCTACCTGTGGAACTAGTCCTGGTCATTTGCGTTAGAGTCTTCTATCCCTGTGACTTTATTTCTGGGAATATCGCCCGGCGTCAGCTCGTAGCAACAGGCGGAAGTAGAGCCCCAACTCGCCACTCTCAGATCGCATCCCGCTTAAATAACAAGTGTACAGGTCGCGCGAGGCTCAGAGCTATACCTCAGCGGTAGGCAGTGCAGGGCCGATGGCGGACACAGCCGACGCCGGCTCGGCGACCACCAAGACGCCCGCTGACTTTCTGCAGTCCATCAAGGGAAAACCGGTGGTGGTGAAGCTCAACTCGGGGGTTGATTACAGGGGTAAGCGACACATCTTGCTTTCTGTTGTAAGTCCGTGGTGTTTCCGTCTTATTTCGAGGGGTGTCGGACTGTCTACTGCACCTGTTCCGACTGTTCCCGGCGCGACCACCCCCACTTGTAGGCATCTTGGCGTGCTTGGACGGCTACATGAACATCGCCATGGAGCAGACAGAGGTGCTTCTGGCCCGCATGCCCCCTCCCTCTGCTCCTCGCCGCATCCTTGTATATTGGTAACACCGACTTACTCGCCGCGAGTGCTGACGGCGCAGGAATACGTTAACGGGCAGCTGAAGAACAAATACGGCGACGCTTTTATCCGCGGCAATAATGGTGTGCTGCTCCCCTCCCTCCCCCTCCCCCCCCCCCCCCCCCCCCATTGTCATCCATGCTAGATTTTCATTCGCCCGTTTCGTTGCGCTGGTCATCTGCCCTCACTCGCTGCCCACTGCCGCCCGCCCTTGCAGTTTTGTACATAAGTACTGTGAAAGTGCAGCCGTGAGGGTTTGGGGCTCTTTGGTTGGCGGCGGAGAGGAGGGCGCAAGGTGGCGGGCGTGTGGACCAGCAGCTTCCCCTTTGCACCCACCTACCACTCAACGGCCCCTCTGTCCCGGCCACACGTTTTTAAACAACATTTACATTACGAGACGTTGTGAACTCAGCTCTTCGCCTCTCTTATAGTCTACCCTCCAACTGAGCATGACCGTTGCAATGGGGGGGGGGGGGAGGGTGTGTGATCGTTTGTTTGAGAAAGAGTGCGTTTGCGTGCGTGTGCGTGTGAAAGGGAGAGAAAGATAACGAGAGTGTATGCATATTTGTGTGCGTGTGTTTGAGAGCGTACTTGTGTGTTTGTGTGTGTTTGAGCGAGAGAGAGTGCGTGTGTGTGTGTGTGTGTGTGTGTGCGTGTGTGAAGATATCAATAGTGTTTCTTTGGGTGCCCAGATGTGACTGTGTGGATGTTTTATGGCCGGATTGATTTGTCTCTATACATGTGGGTATGAATATCCGGGTTTGGGTGTTGTTGTGTTTGGAACTGGACGGGCTGGAGGGGAATAACGGGGGGGGGGGGGGAAACCCACTGGTTTGATGTGGTGTTATGATCATATACTCACGAGCATCGAAAGCAAATGGAAGCCTATCATTGGCTGTCTCCTCGTCTCCCCAGTGGCTTACCCTCACTGCACGTTTACCGACATCCATGGTATCATTCAATCCCGATGCTCTTCCGTCCCCTCACGCACACACACACGCACATACACACACCTCTTCTCTACCAACAACTGTCGTCTGCGGTGTGCTGAAACGTGGTTGCCTTTGAATTGATGATATACGTACTCGGCATCGTAGCCATGTGCTTTCCTATCCTCACTGCATCGACGTGGGAAGGAATACAAAGGGCGCGATATAAGTAAGTGAGATATATGCATCGGCACACACAGCAGGAACCACACATGAAACAGCGATACCCATCCGCAATATGTCAGGAATATGTCCCTGCTGCCCTAGCATGAACATCTAAACATACGCACGTGCGCGCGCGCGCACACATTTCATGTCTCTGATGCGTTTGGGTTTGACGCGCGAGGCATCCCTGGCACACACATGTACCGGGCGTATGTTGTGAAGTGGGGACCATTTGGGAGAATGATGATGAGTTCGATATGTGTAGATATTCCGGCGGGGGCCAGCGGGGTGGGGTAGGGCACCTCCTCACATGCATAGGGGTGCCGGCATACAGGTGTGTGCGTGCGCTCACGTGTGTGTGTGTGTGTGTGTGTGTGTGTGTGTGTGTGTGTGTTGTTTGTTATCAATATTGTTGTTTTTGTTTCTGATTCGATTTTGAAAGTAGACAATTCTTCATTGAGTTCGGTTTTGCAACATAAGTTATTCCATCTGTAATAAGAACAGAGATTTTCAATTAACCATTCACATGTGGGTTGGAAGCGCACCGTTTGGCACCTGTTTTCCTTTTCCCAAACAGCGAATTGTCTCGAGTTGGTGCCGCAATAGCCGGGAACCGCCTTGGTAAGTTTCGGCAATCAATGTCCGTAGGCGAGTGAAAGGGAAAGTGTTGCATGGGAAAAGCTAAGGCCCGGTGAACTGTGAATCGCTAGGGGTACAGCAAGGGAGAGGTGTTATTGTATTAGAGGGCTAAGTACCCATTACATAGGGTGGGAGCATTTTCGGAGCGATGGGGTGAGCTATAAACGGGACCACGAAGGTATTGATAGCTTGAGAAATGCAGATAAAGCTGTAGTTGTGGTAAGCACATTTGCGTAGCGAGTGTTGTCGTGTGTATGTATATCATGTGATGAGTCTTGTTCTCGTCACTGCATTACCGTAATTGTCCATGGGAGTTGTGTACCCGCAACTACACTACAAGCCTTCGTTAAGTTAGAGGGCATTGTACAATGAGTCTTGTACCTCTCGGCACATAAATCATACACAATCATGAGTCTCGCATGCCTCAACACGTCCCGCTCTGATGAACCCAATGCTCACCCGCTACGCATCCTCAACAAGTACGGGCGACCATTACGCTGAACTTTGCTTGGGGAAGCATGAAGCATGCGACGAGTGGAAGGGGACTATCTAAACTACTTATGAAAATGAAAACGATTTACAACATGTACCGGCAGCCGCCGAACATGGTGACTCTATGCGGGGGCCAATGTTATCGTAGATGAGTGCGGGGTGCCGATACGACTCATGAATAAGGGGGGGATTTCCCCTTCTGTGCCGGGCCACTGGTGTCGGAGGGCGTTGGCTATGGGGGTGTATATGTTGCGCTTGAGTTGCGAGATATGAGACATGCTGCTATCATTGCAATATTTCCATTGGCAAATTTGAAGCTTTTCAGTCGAGGAGTAGCGGCGTCGGGCGTTGGTGTGTCCAGCAAATCTGGATGTTTATAGGCAAATGAAATTAAAAATGTATTACATAACAATATCGGCAAACTGGACCGACTCTTGTCCAACGGCCATAAAAACTCAACCATCTAGGACACTTAGGAGAACGATTGGGCCGGATACTCTTCGACGAGGTATACCTATCGACACAACTATCCGCGATGTGTGTTGACGTTCCTCAGAGGTTAAACACTGTAAGTAACCCCGGTAATTGCGATGTTGTTATCGTTAGAATGGTTTGTGACCAATCACTTCCTAGGTGTGTGCGGCGGATACATGCATAGGAGCGGTTTATTGAGGGTGACGATGATAGAACTTCAAGCGTGTCGTCTCGGTGGATATGATACCGAAAGGCTGTGGGGCATCGCATGTAGCTCTAGTTGAGGTGCATGGAGCAAGAAGTATCAGTGAGGAGGCGTTCGTGCCCTATTTGCATTTCAATATCGATATCGCTTGGCGCGGTTGGTGGTTATTTGGAAGGTAAGGGTGGAGGGTACCATAAGTTTTGACTCGTGTGTCCGTTGCCGGGTGGGTAGCTGCTGCAGCTCCAAGCAAGGAGTAGCATCTTTTCTTTGGTCCGTCCGTGTGTAGACACCGTCTTGCCAAGCTCAGGTGAGAATACCACATGTGCGTTATGAGAGGGGATATGTGAGGGGGCGGGTGGGATTGGGTGGGAGGTAGTAGATGTCCGCCGAATACGGGGTGTGTAAGAGGCGGAATGGTGTCGAGATGGGGGTGGTGAGTATGTGCAAAGGAAGACGACGTGTGTCGTAGATGAATTCGAGGATATCGTAAAGTGCTATGAAAGACGTGTAATATCATAGAGATGGGTGTATGCTCATGGCGAGAGGGTTGGCTACGACGTAGACGTCGGCCTTCCACCACGTGACGAAGGCTGTGATTGTGGGGATGCCATTGTGCCGGTCTGGGCATCGATTTGTGGACGTATTTCAGGTTCGCAACGTTAGTGCCGTGCCAAGCGGGTTAGGCGCTGCTACCGCTGGAGGTTTAGACGACACCTTCGGGGTAACATGAGTGGTATGTGTGGGGGTAGAGTGTTTATTGGGACGGTCGGAGTAGAGTTCGGTTTCCGGGTAAAATGCGAGGCGAAGAGCGGCTAGTAGGTATACCCTAGTGGCCCAAGGATTGCGTGTGGTGCGGGTGATGTCGTAGGGGATTGTATCTCGGATAGGGAGCCGAGTAGCCGACGCGGGTAATGTGTGACGAGTACAGTCCTGCAACAGTACATTGCAGGCACAGGACGGACGTATACTCGTGGGTACGTCGCTACTGCAATATTGTAATGGTGCTGATGCTACAGTACGACCAGTACCTCCCGGTACGTACAGATATGCATAATTAATCTAACTAGCCAGATGACGCGCCAGAACGAGCTCTCCAATGCAGAAGGAGCCGCGTCGTGAAACCCAATGCTAGGCAGGCCGCGTCTCGAGGCAGATGACGACGGTTGAACAGCACTAACGCCTGACACGTAAGCATAGCTTGCAGGCGTAACCAGTCTGGGCTGAAACCTATTTAAGCCCAGTGCAGTAGAGGGAGGTGACAGAACCTTTTAACAATTCCTTTGTTCATTTACAACATCTACTGCCCAAGTACAGCAGTGAAACATCTTTCATCAATTACCTCTCGACAACATCAATTGCAATCTTACGACACAGAGCTAGACAGACTAGAACAGATTTGTGCTAGCGTTTAGCTTTCAGAGGCTAACCGCCACACTGGTTTCGGAGCTCTTTGGTCGACGCACGCTTTCGTTCGCTTATTGAACTGCTCGACGTTGTTTGATTGAGTTGAGATGGCTTCTCTTGGACCTGGTCATTACGTGGTGTTGGTAATTCACGTTGGAGGAACTAAACGGTCGGATTTGAAGTTGGTGTTTCAGCGTGAGCCTCGTACTGGTAGAACTTGGTTCCCTGCTGGCTCTGTCTTACCCAACGAAGAGCCTGTCGACGCTGCTATTCGCGAATTACACGAGGAGACCGGTCTTGTTTTGACACCGGATGATTTGACGCTGTTGAGTGGTGAACCTGTGAACGTTACGCTACCTCAAGGACGACAGCTTGTTTCCGTGTACTCTGCGTCTATTCCTGTCCTGTTTGCTACGAGCAACTTACGTACACCTGCTCAGGTCGAGCAGGTTGTTTTGGAACAGTCGACAGTTAATCCGGATGGCACTTACGTCGTCCCGGAAATCATCAACACTGACGGTCTGACACTTACGCCTGCACAGACTGGGTTACTTCGTGCTGAGAAGCACAAGAGTGATTTACTTCACTTTGGTTACGTGACTCAGTGGGAATCTTTCTATCGAGCAATGACACAACATGTTCCAGTCATGCATGAAGACACGTCTATCCCGAGACAGCTCCACATGTACCCCCGGTTTACAACGGTCGACTCTGGTTCTGTCTGGCTGCTGATTGTTGGACACATCAACCGACTGACTGGAGTGGGACCTACAGATTTACGAGTGGGAATGCCGATGCCTACCCACAACTTGGCAGGACTATCAGTGACTCTTACGGAGACTCAGCGTAAGGCTGCCATTACTTCACCGTACCAGAATGGTCAAGACCCACCTGTACTGGAGGATTGGCTCGAAGCTCAGCCTCAGCGTTTTGTAATGCTTGGGATTGCAGCTGACTCGTACGATGCAGTGTTCTGGGTTACTTCACAGTTTTCTGGACTCCTTGGTGGATGGTGGTTGAACCGGAAAAATCATCCTCCAATTCCATCTACGTACAACGAGCTTGTTGCGGAGATACGCAAGTCTACGTTTCTTCCGAACATTCAGGATGACGCAATTAACGCTTTGCTAAGTTTTACACAGAGCAACACGATGAGTTACGCGCTTTTTACTAAGAAGTACAACGACTACTTACGCCGTTCTCGTCAAGACCTGACAGCGGAGGTACAGTGTGTACGCTTCATTACTGGTCTTGCAAACGTGGACCTCCAGAGACTGGCTAGATCACACCGAGCGCAACTAGGTTACCAGATTACGCTCGCGGAGCTACAAAACTTTCTGAATGACGTCGTGACAGACTCGCCGGAATTAGGCAATGCAAGGTCTGCTGCTGGACCATCTACCCAATCCTCTCGCAAGCGCAACCTTGAAGACCCTTTTGAGGAAGCCTCTAACGTCTGGAAACGTAACAAGGGTGGCCGAGGACGAGGCCGCGGACGTGGACGTGGAGGTGGTAACAATGGTGGTCGTGGTGGCAACAATGGTGGACGTGGTCAACCATCCGGTCGCGAAGATTTTAATTCAATCGCAAATGCAATGACAGCTGAGGAGCGTAAGCGACACATGGACGAAGGACTTTGCTTCAAGTGCCACAAGAAGGGACACCGTTTGTTCCAATGCCCGGAGTTCAAAGGCAAGGCACCAATGCAACCTAAGAAGCAATGATGGTGGCAAGGCTGTTCTACAAATGAACTGGAGCAGCCGGCTACATCTACTGTTCATTCTGAGACACTGCTAGCGACAGAGGTCGTCGATAAACTCTTCGGCATCTCCATCGACTACAGTTGCGACACCTGTAACGCAAGTAGCAGGTCGTCGTCGTCAGACTAAGCAGAGACAGAGTCGTAAACCTGTAACCAGACGTTCAGTTGATTGGAAACTGGTTGACTCAGTCTTTGACCCTCTGCATGCACGATTCAACTTCACGTTGGAAGGATGTGCTGATGATGAAGGTCTTAACTCGCACGGTGACTTACCTCACTGTTCGCCGAGTGACTCGATTCTAGACAGAGACTTAACAGGAGAGAGGGTGTTCATCAACCCACCCTGGGAGTTAGCTGAGCAGATTGCGCAGCATTTTGAGGATTGTCGTCGAACATCTCCGACATCTACGATGGCTGTATTTGTACTACCGAAGTGGGCGAAATTTACTCAGGTGACTAAGCACTGGAAACTCTATCAAGAATTCCCAGCAAGGACACAGCTTTTTACACGTCAGTCACTGGAGAATCCAGCGCAACAGGAGGTGGTTGCTCCAGCCCCTTGGCCTGTACAGCTGTGGTTAGTCGACGCAGATTGTGCGTTTAACGACTCACCAGAACCTACAGCACCTGATCAACCCGACTCGGTACCTGTACCAACAGACGACTCGGAACAGTCCATCGCTACGCTGCGACAATTTTCTTCGACAGCTACAGCCCTACTGACTGACCTCACGGAAGCTCGCCCGTTAATTCGAACTGAGCTGACTGTGAAAACTCCTGATGGCGGACACCACATTTCTGGATTAGTGGACTGTGCTGCGACACTTGATTTTGTGTCAGAGGACTTTGTACGACGCTTTGCTTTACAGACTCGGAAGTCTGCCAGTAAAACCCCAGTTCGACTCGCTAATGGACAACGAGTGACTTCTACGACAGTCTGCGACGTCACTTTTGAGCTGGCTCGACACGAGTTTCACCGGACTTTTTATGTCTTACGTGATTTACGCACAGCTGATTTAATCCTGGGTTTACCATGGCTTGATGACGAACAGGCCTCTTTACAATTTGGTACAACCAGAATTTTTACACTAATGGACGGCACAGCTGTGGAGACTACACTCGAGGAACGACGCCCTGAGTGTCTACTCCTGTCGTCTACGAAAGTTCAGAAGCTCATGCGCAAGACGCGCCGCAGCAGAGGACGTCATGCTGATTTTTACGTCATTGAACTTACGTCAGTCGCTGAACAAACGACAGACTTTCACACTGGAGAGGAACTAACAGCAGAACAACGTGATAACTTCCGGTCTTTACTCTTTGATGACTTCCCGGAGTTACTGCGACCTGTCGACTCTCCACCTGTAAGCCGACAGTGGGATCATCCCATTGAAACAATTGGCCCGATGCGACGTCAACGTCTGAACAGATTGTCACCCGCAGAGCGCGCTGAGCTTAATCGACAGCTTAAAGACGCAGTGGAAGCTGGGTTGATACGCCCCAGCTACAGTGAATTCGGCTCGCCAATTCTTTTTGTGCGAAAAGCTGATGGCTCGCTACGTCTTTGCATTGACTACCGCGGTCTTAACGAGGTTACGCGTAAAGATGCTTACCCGCTACCGCGTGTGGACGACACACTGGACGAACTTAAGGACGCGAACTTTTACACACACCTCGACCTCGCTTCTGGATTCTGGCAAGTTCGAGTGCGTGATCAGGACGTTCACAAGACGGCTTTTCAGACCCCTGATGGCTTAATGGAATGGGTCGCCATGCCGTTTGGCCTGTGTAATGCACCAGCTACATTTCAGAGGATGATGAACGACATACTTCGCGACTTTTTACATAAGTTCGTGACAGTCTACCTGGATGACGTCTGTATCTACAGTCGAACTCTGGAAGAGCACCTGGAGCACCTGCGTCTAGTGCTACAGCGATTCAAGGAGGAAGGGCTGAAATTGCGCCTTAAGAAATGCTTCTTCGGATTGCAAGAAATGGAGTATCTGGGCTACACTGTGTCAGCCGGAAAAATTTCGGTTTCCACAAAGAAAGTCGAGGCCGTTGCAGACTGGCCAGTGCCCAAGACGCAGAAGGAGGTTCGCAGTTTCGTACAGTTCTGCAACTTCTATGCGAGATTCATACACCATTTTAGCGACCTTACGGCTCCATTGACGGACTTACTGCGGAAGTCCCAGCCACAGAAGGTTACGCTGACGCCTGCCTGTTTGGAAGCCTTCGAGACTCTCAAGTTACGGCTCATTTCCGCGCCATGCCTGATCCTTCCGGAGGTCGGCTCGGACGCGACGTTCACCGTAGCTACAGATGCTTCCACAGTGGGGATTGCAGCAGTCCTGTTGCAAGACCAAGGAGGCGGTCTTCAACCAGTCTCTTACTGGGCGCGTAAGCTGAATTCAGCTGAGCGTGGTAACACTTACTCTGCGTACGACTTAGAAGCTTTGGCCGTATGCGAAGCTGTCAAGCATTGGAGGTGCTATCTTGAAGGCTGTTCTAAGTTCCTTGTCGTAACAGACCACGACACACTGCGGCACCTGCTCAGGCAACCGAACAACAGGCTGAACAAGCGGCAAGCAAGATACCTGCGGGATTTGCAACCGTTTGTGGGCTCGATGACACTTGCATATCGCAAGGGAGCTCTGAACGAAGCTGACCCGTTAAGCCGGCGACCAGACTTCGTACCTCAGGCCACAGTACCCTTATTTTGGGATGGCGAGGTTCCGTCAGATCGAGAATTACGACGGAAGTCCCAGCTGCTGTTTGAAGACGCACAGTTAAATTCACTGACTGTTGACGCGTTGCAGCTGAGCCCTGAGTTCGCTGATCTCATTCGCGAGGGGTTCTCACGAGATTCGTTTTATGGGGACGATGGTGAGTGGACAAGAGACAGCCGGATAGAAGCCAGAGACGGGTACTTTTGGCGTCTCAATCGCCTCTGTATTCCACAGAACTCTGAGCTCCGACTGAAATTGATCGCAGAGCTGCACGAAAGTTCGTCAGCCGGTCACAGAGGAGTTGCTAGCACTCTTGCTAAAGCACTCGACAGATTCTGGTGGAAACGAATCCGCCAAGATGTGAAAGATTTTTGTGAACGCTGCGTCGTGTGCCGACGAGCGAAGATTCGACCTCAGATGGCCGCGACTCTTTACCCGTTACCTGTTCCACCCAGACCGTGGCACACAGTTGGTCTTGACTACCTGACACACTTGCCTGAGAGCAACGGCTTTAACAGTGTGCTGATTGTAGTAGACCATCTAACTCGAATGGCCCATTTTCTGCCATGCACAGAGTCGATTACTGCCGAAGAAACTGCAACTTTGTTTTTACAGGGAGTCTACCGTTTACATGGACTGCCCCGAGTGCTGATCAGTGACCGCGACCCGAAATTTGTCAGCGCCTTCTGGCAGACATTGTGGAGACGCCTTGGAACGCGACTAAACATGTCTACCAGCCGACACCCAGAAACAGACGGACTGACAGAGCGCGTGAACAGCACGTTTCAGCAGCTTCTTCGTTGCTTCTGTTGCTATGATGGCTCCAACTGGTCGACACTTTTACCGCAAGTGGAGTTTGCGTACAACGCTTCGCGTGCACTTGGAATTGAGCACACGCCGTTCGAGGCTAACTTTGGTTTTTCTCCTGAGGAGCCTCCTGACCTGCTCTTCAGCATGCGACCATCGATTCCTTTTTCGCAAGACGCAACAGAACGGTTGAGATTGTTACAGGAAGTACACAGCTTGGTACGCTCAGTGTTACAACTACACAAGAACGAGATGCAAGCGCGCACAGAACCGTCTACAGCGCCACACTTCGCTAAGGGAGACAAGGTGTCAGTCGTCACAGCAAATCTTTTTCTGCGAGGACAGCCGAACAGGAAACTCAGAGACAGACAGCTTGGCCCTTTTTCAGTGGAGGAGCAGATTGGGAAACACAGTTACAGATTAAAACTTCCAGCGACAGTACGCTTACATCCTGTGTTCCACGTTAACAACTTAAGACCCTGCTCTACCGCTCTGCTACGGCCAGCTGTCCCGGTGACTGTCCCTGAAGGAGACGACGAGGAGTTTGACATCTCACACATCTCTGCTGTGTGCATCAAGTCGCTACCTGGGCGACGAGGCAAATATTTGCTCTTCATGACGCATTTCAGTGATGACGACATTCCACCTGTCTGGCACCGATTGAACGAGGTGCATCGAACAGTTGCGTTACAAGAATTCTTGGAGACGCCCCAATGGCGCAAGTTCGCCAAGACTCAGGCGTACATTGATTTTATGCACGCTCACCCAGCGCGCATTCCTGAGTCCCAGTAATTGCTTCAGTAAAGGAGCCAAGAACCACGGAGGTCTGCCTCGCGGCGACCTCATTGATCTGTCAAGAGGGGGAGGGTACGAGTGTGACGAGTACAGTCCTGCAACAGTACATTGCAGGACATTGTACAGGTACTCGTTACGAATTCCAATTCGTGCTTTTCCACAGGACGGACGTATACTCGTGGGTACGTCGCTACTGCAATATTGTAATGGTGCTGATGCTACAGTACGACCAGTACCTCCCGGTACGTACAGATATGCATAATTAATCTAACTAGCCAGATGACGCGCCAGAACGAGCTCTCCAATGCAGAAGGAGCCGCGTCGTGAAACCCAATGCTAGGCAGGCCGCGTCTCGAGGCAGATGACGACGGTTGAACAGCACTAACGCCTGACACGTAAGCATAGCTTGCAGGCGTAACCAGTCTGGGCTGAAACCTATTTAAGCCCAGTGCAGTAGAGGGAGGTGACAGAACCTTTTAACAATTCCTTTGTTCATTTACAACATCTACTGCCCAAGTACAGCAGTGAAACATCTTTCATCAATTACCTCTCGACAACATCAATTGCAATCTTACGACACAGAGCTAGACAGACTAGAACAGATTTGTGCTAGCGTTTAGGCCCGGGTTGTGGAAGGAGTAAGGAAGGGGCGGGGATGAAGCCAACATTGAAAGCACGGCAGGCCCGGAGGGGATCGTGCTGATGGTTTCCTAAAGTTAGAGACAAGGGGCTTATTGGGCTTCATGCTGGCGGGTGAGTTTGTGCGTTTGTCCCCGGGCACAAGTCGCAGCGCCAAATTCTAGGTGGCCTTGGGATTTGAATGTTGGTGTGTATACGCATCTATTGACCGGGGTGAGCTGGGGTCGTTGGTGAAGAGGTGGTGGGTGGACCATGCTCTTAGGCACGTCCGGGTCCCACCACTGAGTCGCTCATGGAGTGGCCGGGCCCGGAGCTATGACGGTTGGAAGTCTTGCCCCAAGGCAACGGCCAACCCGAGCATGGTCATCAGTGCTTAGTAGTAATTTTGGTTGTTTTGCGGTGTTAATTGACAATAGGATACGTTTTGGTTTCAATATAGGGTTGGACCATGTTTTCCTCAACGGCATTGAAACTGAAATTTGAACTGCTTGATTAAGCGGAGTGCAATAGAGGGAGGGGAAAGCTATTTTTCTTTGGTATCTTTTCGATTACATTCCGCGAATATCACAAACATTTATGCTTATTCAATCTATGTCATGCGTCTTGTTCGAAATGATTTTTGCTAGCAGTCTTCAAGGAGTCAAACTACCACATTTGATGGCAGGGTATTAAACGAAGCGGCTATACTAATTTTTCATTTGTACAATGTATAGCCATACAAGAGCGCCCGCATGATGACGATGGCGTTACGGTGTGAGCAAGTAATACACTCCCTAACAACGTTTCGAACGGTACGTAGTAATAACAAAGCTCTTGAATAAAACGACGCCCGTCATGTGATGTAGTTGCCGTCGGAATCAAAATGATTTCATGATGTCGCTTGTATCCACTAATCACTCCCGATGAGCCCGCTAAACCGCAACGTCCCGCCTTTCCCCTTAATGACCACGCATTAGTCTACCACGACGTGAACGTTCCACTACGGGTCCGCTTGCGCATCCACGTGTCTTTATTCAATTGTAAGCATGAGCCGCACTAGACGGCTGCAACCCCATACATGATTTTGCACCTCCTTCACACTAGTTTTAGGGTGTTTATCAATCAACGATACATCGTCGACAGTATGACCATCACCCGCTGATGATGCCATCAATGTCCTAGGTTGCAACATCATGACATCAATAGCATCAAAGACATCAGTGTTACCATCCATATCATGATATAAGATAAATGTGTAAAATATCAACTAGAAATGTCCGATGCGTTGAGATACAAGCCCAAATATCGATATGTTGGCGATAATACTAGCTTCACCTGCCATCGATGTCAACGTCAACTATTATCACCATCAATATCGACAATCCGAGATGTCGATACCATCAACATCGACAAATAAGGATATCACTACCATCAACAAATCCACAAAGTTCACTTGATCCATAGCCCCACTAATTTATTGTTCATAACATTATGTGTGCTTGCTTAATCTATCGTGAACTATAACTCAGTGGAAAAAGGCCATAAAGTGACTTTCATTCTTTTCCGTTGCGTCGGTTAAGCTTGTGGCCTAGTGTGTGAAACGTCTCGGGTTCGATATCCGTGAGGGGCAGGAATTCGGTACATGGGCGAATCACGGTCTAAGATAAGACCCCACCTATTTAAAGACACTGATTTTCTACTAAATTTATCCTTCACTACTAGTCATAGCGCAATATCTACCCAAACCAAGTGTCAATTTCACGCGACAACACGCACAGCGAGAGAGCAGCCGCCCTTTCCTCAGCAATGCTCCGACAATAGGTTATGGATCCTCCTAGCCTCATGGTCACTCACGCGCCTCCACTGCGCACACGCCAAGTGCCTAGAGCGCCAACGCTACACCTTAGTTTAAATACTAGAAACAATATGGCCGGCAACTCGCCGCCGCCGCTAGCATCGCGGGACAACAACCCCAACACCGACCAAGGGAACACACGTTCACCGTCGCTCACAAGCGGTCATCACTGGAATACTAGCTACCACAAAGACGTCGCTGACAAGTAGAGGAGTATTCACACACACGGCGGTGATATACATAGTCGCACAACGAATTACCAGCACCATGGCCGGCACACCGTCGCCGCCCCTGCCGCCCATGGGGAATATCAACCCCGACTTCATCGAAGCGGCCACAAGTCCGATGCCGCTCATCAGCGGCCACCATCTCAACAACAACGACCACACAACAATCGGTCGCCACCACTCCAACGGTCACGCACATTACGATGAAGCCCTCAGTTACTACGGCCACACAAACGTCGTTTGCCAAGACGCCAACACATTAGCGGTCATGCACACGGCGATGGCACCTTCACAAGTAGTAGTCGCACAACACTCGCTAACAACTAGTCCAGCGGTCACGCACACAACGTTGACCCCCTCACCAACAACGGCAACACATACAAGTCTCGCCACTAGTCAAGGGGTCGCGCACAAGACGAGCCCCCCATAAACAAGAGCGACCAGCCCCACGGAGCTCATAGAAGCGCCAACGGTCTGCCATACGGCGAAGATCTTGACATATACAAGCGGTGGTAAACCACACGCCATCGACCGCCTTGCAAGCGAGCAAACATTAAGATCTCTATCGTGCATGTGTGTACGGTAAATGATCTTGAGGGACTATCACACGATGTCCGTGCGCCCGTGTACGACATGCGCACTAGATAGATATACACGTGGCGGCTTGCATGCTGCCGCTCACTTCTCACAAATCCCTCTTCATGTGTAACCATCCCTACCACACATCCCGCGCACGCGCCAACAAGCACCGCGAGGGGGCAACCGCCCCCTCCCGACTATGCTTCGGCAACAATAGCGATGACCACACATCACGGAATCTAATACTAGCGGAATTTGAAAGTCGCTAGAGGGTGCAATTTACAAATGCTTTGCCGCCTTTTTGTCGGCAGCTTGAAAAAGACGGCAAGAGGCGGCGAGGCGATGGGCAATAGCCATATGTGCATGCGAATTTGCTCTGTATCGGTGTGTCGAAGTTCATGTAGACGAGACGGAGCCCGGCCTCCCACTCGAAATCCGGCCTAAAGCGTTATAGACCCCGGGTTGCTTGCAACGAATTTTTTTCTCTTTCAATAGATTGTCTGAGAAAAGTCGGGAAGGGGTGAAGGAATACCAAGCACTTCCCACCGCCAACCATATAAGAAACATCGATGCGTCGCCAGTTACCGCCTACGCTTTCGCCACTCGCCAAAAGCAATGTGATACTCGCCCTGCTACAGGATAATTAACTCGTGCAACTGTCTCCCCGATCAGGCCTCGAAAGTGGCCAGGTTTCATCGACATGATAGTAATCATTTCAGTTGGCGCGCTGCTGCTGTACATTACATTAATTGAGTAAAAGACACCGCATATCGAATATATAATATACATATCGAATTTTTGAATTTACTCTTAGAATTATTTATATTTCTCGGTTACCGGTATTTTTAAGAAACGGCGGACGAGAGATCGCAGTAGCCGCTCTATGAGGAAGTCGCTCTCGCTCTCGCGTCGCTACTGCCACTAAGGAATACTCTACTCGTCTCTGCTGCTGGTACTTGGGCACGGCTTCATCACCCCTTCTGTGATGGGCCGAAGCAGCTGTGAGGTTGCGCTGACCCTGGAAAAAGTGCGGGTCATCCAAGCCAGCCCGACTCACTACCGCAGGACTTTCTCGCCAGGCCAGACGCAAGGGACAGGCAAATAGTTGGACCGTATGATGTATTGATTTAAGACAAGATGGCCAAACATACCGCGGCGCATTATATTATTTCATAATTATTAGAAATGTTATTGCATATTCGTCCGGCTTCATTAATTGTCACGGGCCACCGCTGACACGAATTGCCAAAAAGTCAGCCATACTATCAGCCAGCCTGGGCGTCCACTGTCGCACACTCAGCACCCACCCTCGATCACTATACAGCCCGCAGCTCGCGCCTTCCATACGAGTGCACGTATCTAGCCACAGACTCTCCGCACGCGCCGCCTCTCCTTCGCGCCAGTAGACCGCCACGAGCGCCGCGCGGACGTCACTCGAGTAGAGCTGCCGGCTGAGTGTCTCCAGCCGCGTGCGTGCCCTTACGAAGTTGCCCATCTCAAAGTCAGAAAACGCGGCTTGAGCTTCGGAAATTTTTGCCTTGCGTTTGCGCCGGTCGCTGACGAACAACGCAGCGGCTTCAGAGTAGTCCGCCTCCGCTTCACGCCACCGCCGCAACGCCTTTTGCGCTTGTGCGCGCTCAAACAGCGGCAACGCCGCACGCACAAGCGCTAAGCTAGCAGTGAAATCATCCACCGCTGCCTCGTACACTCCCAGCCCTTCGAAGGCGCTCGCACGCCCAAAAAGAGCCGCGGCTGCCGCAATTCCGGCGGGGTCGGCGCTGAGGGACGCATCGTATGCTTCCACTGCGGCGAAGTAACGTCCACGATCCGCCCGCACGTCACCCAAAAGCTTCAATGCCCTTGCATCCACGACATCGCACGCCTCCGCAGCGAAAGTAAGAGCTTCCTCTGCCTCTTCTAACCGCCCTGCCTCGTACAATCGACCCGCCTCTGCCAGCGCTCCGCTGCGACTTTCCTCGCATTTCCGGGCTTCGGTCGCGCGAGCCGAGGATAGCAGTGACGCGGGAATCACGTACGGCAGGACAACGGCGGACCAGCCGGCACGCAACAACGCTCGACGTTGGGGGTTCAATGAATGCGCATGACAGGCATATACGACGTTCGCTCTAGGGGAGGATCTTCGTGAGTGCTTATCATTCTTCGCAAAAAGATCTGTGAATGGAAGGGCCGACGGTGTGTGTCGGGCAGTGTTCATCGCGTGATGATTGACAGCGTTGAACGTAATAACGTACTACAGGGAGTAGGTTTACTGGTAGGAAACAGCAGTCAGGTGTGTTACACTTCCGGTATATCGCTTGTTTCGACAGTAAATCATACTTGCCTAGGCTCCATCCACCCAAGATTGGATAGCGTCACACGAGGCTGACGGCAGTGCGGAACGTCTGGAGAGGGAGGTAGGAGGTGTTTGGTAGGTATATCCGTAGTAGGCGCCCTTCACCGCAATCTTCCCAGATAGTGTGGTCTGTTGCTACGTTATTTTAAAATATTCTGTGTTGGAGTACCCGTACCTGTAATCTTGGAGCTCGAGCCGGGTTTACTCGTACACTCCTCCATAAAAGTATGGACAAGATTTCGCACCTTTGTAGTATGTGAAAAAGGTCATCGTGCGTCGATTTTGTTGACAATACAATCATAGGGATGGAAACCTAGGCAATGCTTTGACGCCCAAAACAGATCGCGCCGACAAATACGGGGGGCGAATTTGAGCACAATCGGGCCTGCGTACTTGGGGTTATCGCGCCCACAACACCCGTGCGATACGCTCTTCCAAATAATAGGCACCGTGCCGGTTAGAAGAAAACATTAACGGGCTCAAAGCGCCGCAATATGAATGATTGTGCGACGGTCGGGCAAATATGATCCGTAGGCGACGGAGGGGGGAGGTGTTGAGCATGCCGTTGTTGAGGAAACGCACGAAATTGCGTATGTAGACTTACTGCCGTATTGCGCACAAGCCAAGGGCAAGCCGCGCCGCACTCGGCCACAATGTTTAAACGGTCACAATAACTTACTCCAATAAGCTCAAAACCTTTTGAAACACGTACTCCTTTTCATTGCACGTATAATGCGCCTAACCCCTAGCTCATATGCCCGACTTTCTATGACTTATTATATTTTCCGGGATGTCTTGGCAAAGCAAAGCCGCAATAATAGTAGTACTAGGCAACACCCGTCGAATTCGCCTCACCTCATGCAGCTTTTTGCGCGGGGGTTGCATCGATATATGTTTACCAACTTCTCAATGCTATTGATTTACAAGCCCGATTCTCAACGTGTGCCACGCGTGTGACAAGCAGTGCGGATGGCACAATGACATACCCAAGGCAA
>JAPMLY010002272.1:0-12500 GCA_026401115.1 Tetraselmis chui | reverse complement strand
CCGGCCGCGTCGCTTGTGTGGTGAACCCCGAACTGAACAGCCAAAGGGACATTCTCCTGCACACGCCAATCCTCTGATTGAACCAGCTTGTGCGCGTGGAAGGGGCACTGCGGCTGCTCAACGCTGTTCGCGCTCAGCGGGGTTTTCAGGTCTTGATACGGGCAGACTTGAGAGGCATCGGCTACGCGAGCTTCGGCACGTGGCATGCGGGCCTTACTACTCGACGAGGACAAACTGGCTTTGTTCCCCATCGTCGAAACTTTTACGCGAACTCGCAGAACTGGACTTTCCTCGTGCAAGGTGTGAGTGGGAACAATTAAAACTTACGCAAATTATATGACTGCCCACCGTGCGGCCTGTCTTATTTATGAGGGAGAGCTGTCGCGCTACTCTCCGTCGACCGACGGTGATTGGCTGATTGGTGGTGTGACTCCCTGGGGATCTCAAGAGTGCCTTTACGCTGGACTCGTCAGTACCTGTACGGCACTCGGAGCATTTCCAGCGCAGGGGACAGAATCAGACAGCGAGAGCAAATAAACTGCATAATTAAATTATTCCATTACGTCCGCGCCAAGATTGGGTGAAATATGGTAATCTCCTTGTGTTATTTTAGATATTCTTTCAAGAAAAATCCCTATATATTCACTAAGCGATACCTACTAGCAAACTACAGCGAGAACGAAGATTCATTGTAGCTGAGGTATGGATGAAAACGCCCGCAGGGTTTTTTCCTCCTTCCTCCTTTTTGCTCGGTGGTTTCCACTGCGTTTCTGGTCCTTCATGTAATCCACTTTCCACTGCCCTTTCTTTTACGAACTTTTCTTTATAATTACAGCATCCAGCATAGCTCCGTCCGTAGCGAGGGTCGAGCTTACTTTGGCGCCGCTGGCTAATTAATTAATGATTTCATCCTGGGCCACAGGTACTGAATCAGGCGCACGGTACGTCTACTCGGGTAGCCCAAATATTCTGCTTGTTTAGGGATATTTATCGGCCATAACGCTGCTTATACGCGAAGTTTAATCCAATGCAATATATATATATCCGTGTAATACGGTTCTTCCTTCGCCATCACGGTACGTTTTCGTTCACACCACTCCCAACAATACATAAAGAAAATGTCACTCGCGGCCGGAGCTGTCGCCGACGTAGTCCCGGCCGCCGCCGCTCCCGCCCAAGTACTCACTCGCCACACTCCCCCTCTCTCGCCCAACTCCGATACCCCTACCGCCCCATAAATCAACAATCATAATTACCGCTCACCCTTGCTTCTCGCTGCTTTATAGCCGGCCCGATTCGCCGTCGCCATAGCGACATGCCGGCCGTCGCCGCGCAGCGCCACTCCGGTGCGGCCGTCCTGGCGCCGAGCAAGTTACAGGAACAGGTGACCTCCCACCTGCACCACCCCTCTCTTTCTACATCCAATCATTTAACTGTCAATGACATATGTGTTTCACCACTGTAAGTGCAACTTCTCTACCGTCCTGTGCGGTGTCGACCCCGTATGATTTTGAGTTTATTTACAGACCCGCCTTCTTCGCTCCGCTGTATCCATTCACTTCTGACGTCCCTTTGCTTTGGATGCGCAGCTGAATGCGCTATACAGAACCGCCCCCAAGCTGTGCCCTGTGGTGAGGCCCAAGGGGATGGATGATCAGGGGCTGGTGGCTCTGGCGAAGCGAGAGCCTGAGGGAGAACAGGTGAAGGCCACATCCACCAAATGTTTCTATTCTCCCGCTTACTCACTCCAAAAAATAGACTGATTCAGTGCTGATAAGAAAAGGGTGGGGGCATGTTTGGTGCCACAGGCAGTGCTGCAGCTTGAGAGTGTGCTGAGCACAGCAGCACAGGCATGCACGTGCTGTGCTTTCTGTGGTCAGACCGGCGAGGCGGAGGTTGAAAGTGCAGCTGTAGGCAACACAGACGAAGCCATCGACCCCGCCACACTGTTGTTTACCACCAACTGGCGGCTGGACTTCAACAGCAAAAGCATGCAACTTCACAGGGCACAGGTAAGGCTGGACTGCCTCACACAGATCCATGCCTTCATTGTACTTACCTGATTATAATAGCCGATTTTGCTGTTTGTGTGTGCGACCAGTTTGCGTGCGGACTGTGTCGGGCGTGTATGGACTTGTCGGGTTTCATTGCTTGTGCTGCTGCCAGCGATCATGGGGAGCTGGCGCAGGACAGGAGTGAGGTGAGCTGCCGACGGATCTCACCCCCAACACCCTAAGGCAGCTCACTTTTGGATGTTGGCGGTTGGTGAGGGGAAATCTGCATGGGTGTGGCGTGTCACAACCGAGGAATCGCTTGACCTTTCTCCGCTGAGGGTCGATCTACGAAAACTAGGGCAGGAACGGACAGGAAACTTTGAAGGTTGAAGCTGTGTGTGTGTGTGTGTGTGTGTGTGTGTGTGTGTGTGTGTGTATGCGTGCGTGTGTGTATGTTTTGTTTTAAGGGGGGCGGGAGCATTGCTGAGAACCATAGGCAGTGATTCATTAATCACCAAGGGTCGCATCACATGTCACCGTGTCGAAACACCAGTTTTTTTATTTATTGGCCATCAAAACAATGCGCCTGTCAAAGAGACCGTAGTCAGTGAATGTAGGTGTCAATGCATTGATTTGAGGTCAGTTGGTAATATGTGCCAACGAATCAGTTTTGTCAGTCAGCCTGTAGCTTTGGAGAAATGGGGGAAAGTGAGGGTTGGAGTTGTGTGTTTCCATTTGTTGCTTTAGCTGCGATTTTTGTTGAGCAAATACGTTTACTGTTTGGCTGCGCCCATTACAGCTGATGACGGCGCTGTGCAGTCACCTGGTGGAGGTCAACGCCCCGGAGGGCATTGACAGCGGCAACGCGGTCGCCTGCACTGCCTGGACGCAGGAGGTCTATGCGCTTGCGTACTCGATGCATGTGATCGCAAGGTGTGTGTGTGTGTGTGTGTGTGTGTAGGGGGGGGGGGGGGGGGGGGGGGGGGGGGGGCTGCTCTGGCCGGCCACCAACCAAAGTTAGTACCGTGTTGGTGTCGCTGACCGATTAGGCTGGCCATGCTAAAAACTTTTTCCCACCAAATAACATGAATGTCCTCGGTACTAATCACATATCCAAGATACTGATGATATCTTTATGATAATACCCACGGCATTGACGTGGTTACTGATAAGTGATATGCGCACCCCACATGTTGAAGACTGTTGGGATGATGGCTTGTTATGTCTCCACAAGTGTTTGCCATTATTAGCTTTCATGGCGGCTATACTGCCGTTGTTGTGGTATCCATGTTGCGAGTAGTCTGGTCGAAGGTGTGTCGTGAGGTGGCGAAGACGGATTCGATTCGTTTTCAAAATCAATGGACGAATGTTCCAATGGCTGAGTTTTTACTTACCCTCAACCATGACTTCGCTATCCTAATTTTCGTGCACCTAGACAATTTTTTTCGCGCTACTCTCAATATTAGAGCGTCGAGCTGACATTCCCAATTCCTCGCCCTTTTTTCTTACTCTCTACATATGTGTGTGCGTGTGTGTGTGTGCGTAGCAACGTGCGTGGCTGGCGGCTGCTGGACACAGAGGGCGGTGCCCTCAACTACCGTACCCAGCCCGGTGCCACAGCAGCCGTGGCGCAGAGGTGCCTACAGAGCAGTGCTCCCAAGTCAGCTAAGAAGTGAGCCCACCCTCCCTTTTCCTCCACTTACTCTATGCAACTAATAGAATAATGCAGGCTCACCCTCTCGTCAAACAACCCCTTCCCCTCATTAAGGATGACCCACGAGTTATTCTTGGCACTCATGAAATTGGATTTCGCGCACAGGAAGAAGAAGGTTGCTGTCCAAGTAGAGGAGGAGGAGGCCCGGCCAGTGACGCCCGCGCCGGTCAAGAAGAAGAAGAAAGTGGCGCACGGTGCGTCCAAGACGCCGGGGCCATTGAAGAGGAAAGGGACGGCGGTGAAGAAGAAGCGGAGGGGCAGCCTGTGATGCTGCCAGCCCGGGATGGTTGGGTGCGAGATGTAACACATTAAGACAGAGTATCTTTTTTGCGTCCCGGGTGTGGAGGCTCCGCTGACCTCTGGTGGACTACTGCTTCCCATGTCTACTTACACTAATCCTTTGTGTTGCCACTCCTCCGTGCATACTGTAGTCATGTCCCATGGTGTCGGTGCTTCCCCTGTGCAATTGCTGAGCTACCTGCGCCTGCATGTGGGGAATGAGACTAGTGATGTACGCAAAGAGATACTTCGGGTGCAACAGCGGGCTTGTTGACGCTCTTCGCTCAATCAGTAGTGACGTCCGCTAGAAATACATCCTTCGAAGAAAAGTTTTGATTCTTTCGTTATGTAGCAAGAGGTTCATGCCGTGCGCGCTGTCGGAAGAGAGGGTAGATCGTGAATGGTTGGGAGGATATGCAAGTGATGCAGGCGAATGGAGATGAAGGTGTGATCGCGTGGTGAAGAGAGAAAGAAGATTATCCCCCCTCACCATTCCAATAATTGCCCCCTACCATGCTCAGTACCCTTCGTTTCTCCCTCCCACCTCTCTCCCTTGCGGGATTGTTCACTTTCGTTGCTCAATCAATGTGGATGATCCCTTCGAAGAAAATGTTTTATGCTTATCTCGTGAGCAAGCAGCAATAAGTCGAGGGCAAGCAAACAATGGATCGCTTAATATTTTGAGACAATGGATGTTATTAAACACACCTTACACACATGCTAAGCAGCTGTGTTGCCTCCTTCAATGGAAGGTGACAAACTGGACCGTCAAAAGGAATATAATGGGGGTGACTGTGGCTGGCAGGTCTTATTTCCTGTACTGATGAAGTGATTCCTTTTTGGAGATGACACAGGCTGGCATATGCCTGGAGAGGTATTAAAGGGGGAGTTGGGTAAATAAACACCGCTCATTCTGCTGTCTCAGCCAATCGCTGCAGCTCACCGGCTGGGTTGGTGCTGTAATCCATCACCACGTGACCGGACAGCTTGAAGGCAGCCTCGCTCTTGGTTTTGGTGAGTGGCTTCTCCCAGCCGCCCGTGATGGCGTCGCTGAGGGGAGGCACAAAGTCAGCCTTACGCGAAACACGGGAACCGAGGTCAAGCAGGTGGTGCGCAGCGTCTGAGCCCGCCCAGCGCTTCACAGACTCATCCACATCACCCGTCTTAGCAGCAAACGCGGCCTCTGCCAGCGACTGCTCCACGTTGCCCTGAACGAGCAGCACGCTGCGCAGATGCACGATGTCCACAATCGCTGTGAACAACGCATCCACGGATGGTTTTCCTTCCTTTGCGCTCAGTTCGCTCTTCACACTGCGCATCTCAGGCACCAGATCCCCCACCCGCCGCACCATCGCCTCCATGTCAGTGGTCTCCACCACAGAAAATGCCACCTGGTACTCCCGTCCCTCACTCCCGCTGAACTTAAACTGTTTGATGTCACCGTTGACGAGTGTGTAGGGTGTCATCTGTGTCAGACTGTGGCTCTTCGCCTTAAACTGGTCCGCACACAGCTGGTTCACATCCTCCACCCCCGTGTACTGCACAAGCATGCTCACCACCTTGCGGTCCCACTCCGTGGTGGTAGGGGAGCGCAAGTTGAGCGTGTCTGAGAGAATGGCACAAAGGAGCAAGCCCGCCACCTTTTTGGGCAAATACGAGTGCGAAGAGGCAAACTCGTAGGCGAGGATAGACGACATCGAGCCCCATGGACGGATATCCACAAAAATGGGCTTGTTGGTGATTATGGTGGAGCTCTGCAGAGCGTGGTGATCGATCACGCCCACGATCTTATCCATCTTGATCGCGGGGTTCAGCTGCGTCGTTTGCTGAAAGTCGACGAGGCAGACGCCTTTATCGGGATGTTCGACCAGCACCTCCTCCACGGGGCGGATGGTGTCCAGGCTGACGCCCCAGTGGTCCAGTGCAAACTGCGTCTCGCTGTTAATCTCACTCGCACGCGCAGGAATTCCGCCATAAAGAGTCGCTGCGCCGATGGCGCCCGCTATGCTGTCGAGGTCAGCGACCAAATGGCCGCAAAAGATTGCGCCGGCAATCTGCACCCGCGACCATCAAAAGCGGCACCAACAACAGTCAGCACGGGCACAACAACAAGGAACGGTAAGCGTGGCTGCCTGATGGAGGCGGAACAGTACGTCTCGAGATATTTGGCTGATCTGATTTGGCGAAATGAGAGCGATAAACATTTGACCGCGTCGGTCAATAGATTGAATTGGGGGTCGTCGAGTGCTGTCGGTTACTTATTCTTGGCAGGTGCTACTAACAGTGACTGCGCGGCGGTGCGGGGGCTGGGAGACGGGGGGCGTTGAAACACGACGTACCTCTGGGCGAAAGCTATGCAATTCTGTGGTGACGGCCAGCTCCTTGAGCAACGACTCGCCCGCACTCCATTGCGTTTCAACTGCCTCCTCCACGGGGTTAGGGAAGCGCTGCTGGTAGGTGGCGTGTTCGCGCACAGCGGCGGCCGCTTGCTTCGTCATACTCACTCCCTGGGCTGCTACGGACAGCACGCTCCCGCACGAACCAATCGGATTGGTCTATGAAGGTCGTAGAAGGGGGACAGGATAACGCGGCACCTGTGGAAGCGGCGGAGACGGAGCGAGGAGATGGAGGAAGCTGTCGGAGGAAGGGAGGTCGTGCTACTGCGGAGTGGTTGAGTCGGTGGGACCTGTACGGACAAAGGACGGCGTCAACTTCCTGCGTCCACAGAAAGACAGGTGGATAGCGCGCCACGGAAACGTGGGTACGGGTGCTTGACCGCCGCGGTATATTCCGCCTGTCCTCTGTATCACGTGAAAATCATGGATTTGGGTCGTCTTCGGGAATAAAGTACTACATACCAATCTTCGGTTAATGATTCTGAGGTAATACGAATATGACCGTACGTTGGGGCATCGCTGCGCCGCAAAGTGCTGAAGAACGTTCGACGCACAATGAGTCGTAATTTGGCATGCTGCCCAAGTGGAATGCCAGCCTGGCGCAGCACAGCATGGCAGGGGGGGTCCCGGCTGAAACCATGAGAGCGCACGACTCGCCTACTCTGAGACCACGCCGCGACACCACTCCCTACCTCGGCAAAGCCTGCAACCATGCTGCACGAGCGCTAGGTTAGTCGAGCTTGCTCTTTCGTTTGTCTTGGAAACTCGTCCTATAAATATCCCATGGTGCTAATCGTGCTCCAGACAATGCTAACCAGTGCTACGCTCGACGTGCTCGTGTTTTTTCGTTTCTATAATCAGACTTCGACGCAGGACATCCGTAACGACACTCTCCGCCGCCGGCGTAGCTCTAACGTTCTAAACTCGCGATCGAAATAACGATTCTTCATACCGTTGAAAGAGACGTTCGAAAATTTCGGCGTTTCGCGTTCTGAACAGTGTAGTTGACTGAAAAGGTGCTTCGGCCGGCGTCACTGATGGGTCACCGACTGTGTAGCTCTATGTGTCTGGCTCACCTTCAAGTCCATTCCAACCTCCGACCCGTTGTGGTCCGCGCGCCGTCTACTTTCCATTATCCCCCTCACCGCCCGACTGTCTCTTTACCCACACTCAAACACACACACACACACACATATACATACAAACACATGTATCCCCCAAATACACATACTCACGTACTGACACACACGCACATGCACACACACACACTCTCTCATATGCGAGCATACATAGGCGCGCACACAAGACATTCTCTTTCTCCCCCTCAATTTCTCTTAAAAAATACCAAATCCTCTTTCACACACACACACACACATTCGTGCACGCTCATAGACATTGTCACACACTGGCTCTCTCTCTCCCTCTCTCTCTCTCTCTCTCTCTCTCTCTCTCTCTCTCTCTCTCTCTCTCTCTCTCTCTCTCTCTCTCTCTCTCTCTCTCTCTCTCTCTCTCTCTCTCTCTCTCACATCACACTGACATACACATAATCGGCACTCAGGCAAAATCCGCAAATGCACGTTTTTCAGGCCTTGCTCCATTTTCACTCCCCATCCTTCCTCTTTAAGCATATGGAAACTCAATGGAAGCCCCACTCCCAGTTTACTTCCGCACTCGGCTCCCCATCACTACATCATTGTGCTTTGCTATGGCTGACACAAAAGTACAGTCACACATCAGCAACAAAATGCATCATCACATCAGCATACAGCATGCACAGACCACCCTCCCCTCCCTCCCCCTTTGCTGACCGCAAGAGTAGCCATACTTCACCCAGCAGAGTGTGACATAGTTGTCGATGTACAACTTGTATTGATAACGGGTCGTCCGAAAGCAATGCAACCGTTACAATTGCTCGATTGGTTGGAAATGGCAAACAAAGGCTACGAAACCTCCACTGTTTGTGGGTTGCATGAAGCAGTCTTTTGGATGTCTGCAGTTCGTCGTGGGGTGGCGTGTAGATGATCATATTGAGTGATCATCGCACAATGTTTATTTAGACACGAAACATATCAAGCTTACTCACTACGATTCAGTTTAATATTAAGACTATAAGTGCAGGAAATACGAATAGTTGTCACCTTAACACAGCGCCGGAAAGACGGCACGCGTGCGATTCTTGTCGTGCGTTGATCATTTCTGAAGAGATGCTGAATTTAAAGCACGCAACGTTTGCCTACGACATCGTCCATCCCAACGCCGATCCCACACTATCGTCTCCGGGCGCCTTTACACGCGTAACCACTATTAGGGTTACGGTAAGCTTACGCCAGCTGCGCAGTGCAAAGCCGCGCGCGTCGCAAACCCGGACCGCCCTTTCAACTTTGAGACGGGATTTATTGCAGTTCAGTGCCCGTTTTCTTCTAGTAGCCCCTCAACCGCGCTCTCGAGCACATCGCTCGACATATCCTTGGCGCTCCCGCGAGGCGACAACGAGTTCGAGTTTGCGACATCGTGACGCGCCTGCCTCCGCTCGCGCGGCGTCCGGTTGCCCATTCGACTTCCGGCGCGGCTGCCGGCGCGGCTCCCAAAGGTCCCCGACCTGTCGGACATCGCCTCCAGCGCGCTGTCCTCCTCCGCCATGATGACGACGCACTCGGTGGTCTCTCGACTGAGCTTCCTACTCAAACACGACAGCCGTAATACTCAGCACCGACAAAGTTACAACGTACGAGCGCACACCGTTATTGCTTACAACAACTGATCACTGACCCAATACAAGGAGATTCTCTTTCTTTTATGAATCGAAAGAAAAATGTGATTAATGATTGGGAAAGTCCAATAGCACTACTGTCATTAACGTCTTAACGCAATCACATTGAAATATTGCAAAAACTGCGCACCATTAACAAATTCAATTCCAATAACAAACAAAAAAAGTTTCGTCTGAAAGGAAGAAAAGGTAGACCATTTAAAAGAAAACGAATTCACAACTACTGAAAACCCAAACCAGAAAGGCGGATCCAGTTGTACAATCGACGGGTTTACGCACTTTACAACTTTTCCTTGTTCTTAATTTCCAGCGACATTCACAGAGCATTAAGGTGCCCAATAATAATAAAAAGAAACAAAATATCGGCCCTATGTTTCAAACGTCGAAAGCACTAACTTTAGTTATGTGGCAATATCACAAAAGTTAGTCACTGCATATATGTAAAGGGCGATCAATCCGGGTTAAGACACGTAAATTGCTTATTGGCTTCAAACGGCAATCAAATAAAAACAAATCATCCATTCGATAATAAATTCATCAATGAAATGATCATTCATCTGCATTCAATCATCCATCCATCCATTAACTCATTCATCTTCACTCGTTTCATACATATTCATTCACTAATTGTCGAGGGGATGGGGGTCGCACTTTTCGTGCTTGTTCGGTGGGTTGAGCACGGGGCGGTCCGTGTCAAAGTATTTGTAGCCCAGCACAATCTCGCCTCGCTCCCGCGCACGGGTCATCAGCTCGAAGAAGCTGAGGGTCTCGTCCTCGTAGAGGTAGCGGTTGGAGGAGTGGACGTAGAGCTCGTTGCCCACCTGCACATGGCCGCGCAGAGCCACTCAGAAACGCCGAAGCGAAAAAAATACATAACGTCGCAAAAACATCATTAAATTTAGACAGGCTCAACATCAAACACAATCATGCAAAAAAGTTATGCTATACATTCGAAAAAGCATGTAACGAAAACAATTAATTTGCAAATAAATTTGCTTCTTCTCCAAAAGTACGCAGTTTCCATAATTTGGGCATAAAAATTCCACAATACACAATCAAACAAACGTTAGGTCCGTAACCTAGATAGCCTGAGCGGTTAGATCAAAGACAAAAAACCATTGAGTGTATTTTGGGCGGTGTTGCGGAAGTAAGCAGTGCGATGGCGCACCTCAGTGAAGAGCTCCTTCAAGATTTGGTTGACTGACGCGTTTTCGGACACCATAGCGAGAGCCATACTGATGATCTCGTTGCTCATCACGTACTCGCTGATGTTGAGCTCGCTGATGAGGTTGCGAGTGCGCGAGTCCAGAATCTCGGAAATCACGATGCAGCGGTCCACCGCGCGACAGTTCTGTCCATCCCCCCCAAACACAAACATCGCACCACATTAGTCATGAGAGACGCGCAATTACATTCGCACAAAGTGCAACAAGCATATTTGAAAAAATATTGGAATTGGTAAATATTTATGCGTGAAAATGTATCGCAATTGAGAAGACAAGCTCAAGTAAGAGTCAAAGTTCAAAAAACTGACGTGAAATAAAGATATAGAACAAGAAAAACATTCAAGTCCATAATTGACGACACTAACACAACAACCAAATTACAAATACACATATGCAACTATTATCGCTCCAATTACGTACTTACAAAGGGCAACATTCTTCGCAGTAGTGTTCAATACCATGTTGCTTACCAACGAGGGCTGGCGGGTTCGGTGAATGCTGCCTGACATTATTTAGTATCAAACTCACTCACTCACTCACTCACTCTCACTCGCTCTCTCTCTCTCTCTCTCTCTCTCTCTCTCTCTCTCTCTCTCTCTCTCTCTCTCTCTCCCCCCCCCCCTCTCTCTCTCTCTCTCTCTCTCTCTCTCTCTCTCTCTCTCTCTCTCCCTCTCCCTCTCCCTCTCTCTCTCTCTCTCCTCTCTCCCTCTCCTCTCCTCTCTCTCTCTCTCTCTCTCTCTCTCTCCTCTCTCTCTCTCTCTCTCTCTCTCTCTCTCTCTCTCTCTCCTCTCTCTCTCTCTCTCTCTCTCTCTCTCTCTCTCTCTCTCACTCTCCTCTCCTCTCTCTCTCTCTCCCTCTCTCCTCTCTCTCTCTCCTCTCTCTCTCTCTCTCTCTCTCTCTCTCTCTCTCTCTCTCTCTCTCTCTCTCTCTCTCTCTCTCTCTCTCCCTCTCTCTCTCTCTCTCTCTCTCTATCTCTCTCTTACACACACACACACACACACACACACACACACGCACAGGCTCACAAGTACACGTACTTATACACAAGCTTACAAGAACGCGTACACACACACACACACACACACACACACACACACACACACATGCGCGCGCGCGCGTGCGCCCTTAGAAGCACACATACAAACACGATAATGAAGGAAAATGTGGTAGGGACGGCAGACCTTGAGCTTGTGATACCACGGCAGCGCCTCCGAGCTGGCTCTCTGAATGAGTTCTGGCGAGAGGCTGCCGTGTTCCGCGCGGCTGTGTTGGCTCTGGATGTCGCGCACCAGAAGCAGGGTGGCCAGCGCGCGGCTGTCTGCGTCCGTCATCGCGCTCACCGCGTCGCTCTCGTCCGCGAGGATGAGGATGGTGGAGAAGGACTCCGGGTTGACGCGCTGCAGGGCGTACCGGTCCGTCAGCTCGCCGTGCAGGCAGTCCTCTTTGTACACCAGTCGCAGGTTCTTCAGCTTGCTGGGATCCAACCCGCCCTGCGCAGTGCAGGCGACAGCACAAAAGCGGTCAGCAGCGCAAATACATCGACTGTGTTTTGACTGGATGTAAATTGTGTTCAGACAAAGCTGAGTAAATCGTCACTAATACGATTGCGAAAACAATTGAGGGAGAAATGTTGGTTTTAGCTTTGAGGCCCATGTAAAGGTAAAAGGAATTGTTTGGTTAGTAAGACTCTGAAAAATCAAATCCCTTCGAAAAAGCTCTCTCATGTGACAGCTGATCACAAACTTTGATTTCAATGCGCAAAATTAGCTAATGATTGTCAGTTGCAGTCGCAGGCGACATTGACATGCGAGAGGGTGTTCAGGGGGTAGCGGTCGAGTTGAAAGGTGGCGAGGTGTGTTGGGCCAAGACGGTAAGTTGCAGTGTTTTCTGTCGGACCTCATAAGAACTGCAAGAAGAAATAATGTATGGGCTTCCGATCAATGTCTACTGAAATGGACGTGTGTGTATGCGAATTATTTAATATTGGTGAAAAAGGGCGTTTTCTGCTCTTGCCCTATTTGCTGCCCGTAATGCACTTGAAAATGAAGGGTAGCTACGAAAAAAAAAAAAAAAACGCATTCAGCATTTAGGGTTTGATATAGGGTTTATACACATTTCCCT
>JAPMLY010002271.1:0-61265 GCA_026401115.1 Tetraselmis chui | reverse complement strand
GCAGCGGATCTGCTCGTCTGTTTGGCAGAACTGCCGCAGTCCAATACTCTCTTGGCCACATACAATGTGGACAAAATGTCAATTGGCGCAGTGAAATTCCATAAAAACCCCTTTTTTCCTTGTTTATTTTTTTTTTGCCACGCCGTTGGCCCCACATTCCGCACCCAACTCGCTCGACCCGTTTGTCTGATACACTCGGCGAGAATCATACCATATTATTCGATGGTTGAGACGAAACCAATGTCGTGTCATAACGTCAAGTACTCGTAGGACAGTTTCTTTTGTCGAGGAAAGTATTGCTTACAATGTTGTTTTGTCGGCCGCAGGCGCGTGGCGACTGTGCTGGGGGAGCAGCAGGAGGGGGTGGTGGTGCGCGCGCTGCAGCGCAGCTTTTTGGTGTCTGCTGACATGGCACACGCGCTGCACCCCAACTACGTGGACAAGCACGACCCGGAGCACCAGCCCTTGTTCCACCAGGGCATCGTCATCAAGCACAACCAGAACCAGCGCTACTCCACCAACGCCGTCAGCGCCGGCCTCTTTCGCGAACTTGGCAAGCGAAACGGCATCCCCGTGCAGGTACCCCCCTTCCCCTGCTCGTCTTTTGTTATCACCTGATAAATTGGCAAAAAATTTGCAAAAAAATTCGTCTGTCTGTGTCCCGTGTCCTTGGCTTGATTGGATTCGGCATGGTTCGGGGGAAACGTGAGGGTGAACTTGTTTGGTGGATCAGTTAGGGGGGGAATGGGACGGGTGGATGGCATTCGTCTTTAACTTACTACGCAACGCGATGTGGGTGGTATTATACATGTTCATTCGTATGACAGTGAAATGTCAATATAGATACATAACGGACGCCGGACTTTGTCAACAAGTGTTCCACACCGCAGTGCCTCACTTATGAGTATCAATCAATGCAATGAATGTACGTAAGTTGTGTGAGTTTTAGGGTTTCGCTTTGACCTAATGTGTGTGTGTGTGTGTGTGTGTGGTTTTTTCGCCTCGTCGGCTTTGCCATCCCCAGGAGTTTGCGATTCGCAGCGACCTGGCGTGCGGCTCCACCATCGGCCCCATCCTGTCCTCCAGCATGGGCGTCCGCACCGTCGACGTGGGCGCCCCGCAGCTGTCGATGCACTCGATCCGAGAAATGATGGGCGTCGACGACGTGTCGTACACCGTCGCGCATTTCAAGGCCTTCTTCGCCGAGTTCTCCAAAATGGACGCCATCATCGACGTCGACGGCCTCGCGCCGCCCGACATCAAGGTGCGCACCCCCGCCGCGACCCCGACAAGAAGAACCACGTAAATTAGGGCTTGCCGATTTAGGGTTTGATATTTTGGGTGTGCCTATCGTTAACTCCCCAAGATAATGAATAGCAATGGGAATAGATTTGATGTTATTATAATTTTATTTTGGGGGGGGGAGGCTAAATCTCTTCTTCTTCCATGGTCAGCGGCTAGCTTCACAGTGAGATTTAGGGTTTTGATTTTTTGGGTTCGTCGTTATTGATTGATTACAAATCTTCTTACAAGTTTCAAAATCGCTGAATTTGATGAAGTGAAACTGTATGACGGAGGGATCGGGGCTTTGCAGCTTGATGAGGGGTTTCTCGTGGCTTGTTAGTGCCCCCCGCTTACACAGACGACGCGGCTACATCTAGTAAAGTTTTTATGCTTTCTGATTTCAGCTGGCGCTTTAGTTCGGCCGTTAGATTGCGTTTGCGCCTAATAATTTCTTTAGTATTTATAGAAGCGCCAACATATTATTCCGAATGCTCCGTTTTATGGGTGGGAAGGAGAGTATACCTCGCAGGGATGTTTGAGTGTTGCGCACAGACCGCAACTACAATTGTTTGGGTTATTTTTCGAGTTTATACCATTTTGATTCCTTGTTGCACACAGCCCTTCTCAATGTTGAGGCCAAAAGGACGTAGCGCTGACTTGTTTTACATGCTGCTCCGTTTTGCAGGGCACAATCGACGACGTCCCCTGCGGCCACGTCCACTGAGCCCACCTCACCCAGCTCGCAGCGCCGACCGCTGCAGCCCTGCATCACTCGGCAGTCCGTTTTCTTTGTAATGGTTATTTTGAATCCCCTACCACACGTGCAGCGATACCCTTTCCGACAAATTGTCCCTCCAAACCCTAGATAAGCGCCACACTCCTTCCTAAGGCACGGCGCATGCCGCTTCCCTCCCCGCCCCCTGTGACCTCTGTCTGTGTGTAACAGCAATTCACCTCAAGCAATTGACTCCGTATCACACATACACACCCCACATTCTCACAAAACACACACACACGCGCGCGCTCACTAAAGACACACACTGACAGACACATAGCATACACCATGTCACTAAAGGCACACACACACACACACACACACACACACACACACACACACACACATGCATTTACATACCCGTGCACGCACAAACATGATTGTGTCTACAGTTGCATGTGTTACACTTTTGCCTACATGGTCGAAGTCTATCATTTCGCCGAACCTGTCCGCTGCTCTCTCACAGCATCCACATGAGGGACATCTCATGCAGCACCTCTTTCGACCCAGCCCCCTCCCGAATGACGTTGGGGGTGTTTGTGCGTGTTTCTCGCTTCGCCCGCTCTGTTCCGCGCAGCCTCGGTTGCGCTATCAGAGTTACCCTATTCAGTGGCAGCAATTGTTAAGGTTTTGTTATCACGGACGAAATTTGGGGAGGGCAATGGGATGAATCCTCCTCTACCAATCATATTGAAAGGCGCACATCCATTTTGGTGTTCGGCCGACTGCATAACATGGTTGGTCTGTTCCGTTTGAGGTCCCAAACCCTAACTCAGCCCTAGACATCACAAAGCGTCGGAATACCACTCACCCCGCTACAGTCAGGATGACTGGGAGGACGAAGAGTTGACGAGAGAGAGAGAGACGCGCATGTATGATGTGAGCTGCGTCGAGCTACGCTGGGTTGGGTGGTTCGCCCCCGCAGGTCTGCGCCGCGGCGGTGGTCGTCGGTTCGGGCGCGTTAGGGCGGGTCGGCGACAGCGCGGCGCCGTTGCTCGCAGCTATGCACTGTTGTTGCTGCAGTTTGGTTCGGTGCTGGGGGAGGGACCAGAGCAGAGCGTGCGGGAGGCGGAGGGTTAAGACGTGGCAGTCAGGCGGCTCCAGGCGTTTGTAATAGTTGCGGATGGTGTCGGTGATGTCGAAACCGGCTTTCGCGTAAAACCGCAGCGCCTCCTCGTTACTCGTCTGCACGTGCAGGTAAGCTTCGCAAATATTGGCGTCGAACTCGACGGCGGCAAGAACGCGCTGGAGCAGCGCGGCGCCTATACCGAGGCCTCGGTAGGGCGCCAAAATACCGAGCGTCATTATGTACAATCGCGCTGAACCCAACGGCTCACCCGGATGACCCGCCGGGCAGCGTTCCAGACGACACGCCACGCCGCCCACCGCCTCGCCACGATAAAACGCCAGCTGCGTCACCTACATCCCGTCATCACCCACTCAACGCCACCGCAGCTGATAAGCGAATCCGCACTGTGTGCAACGGCACCGCGTCACTTCGCAGCACCAACACAATCAGGTTTGTTGATATTAGGGCAGAAAGCGGATAATGAGAAAGGGATATAGCGGTAGTCGCGCTGCGTTCGCTCGTGTAGACTATCCGGTGAGAAGGGAGGAGGGGGTGTGCACCTCGTCGAAGGCGGTACAGTCGCGGTAGAACTTGTCCTTGTAGACGACGGGGAAGATTGCCCGGTTCAGCGCCTTCAGGTGCGGCAGGTTGGCCTCGTTCACGCAGCAAAAGGTTACGGCGCTCGCGACACTCGCATCCATACCTTGAGGGTGCTGTGGCGTCGAGGTGGAGGCCGGGCCACTGGCATCGCGCTGAGCCTCTGCCAGTAGCGGCGGTGAGTCGCCCGCTAGGTTGGGGTCACTGTCGGCGTGCATCATCGTGGATGGGTAGCGTCGAACGATTACCGTTGGCGTCGGATTATAGGGCAGTTGCGCGTACGGGTGGGGCGGGCGTAGTGACGGTGGCTGACGACGGTGATGAGCTCGGGCCCACCCGTACGCGCCGCTACGGAAGTAGGTAAACGACTAACGAAACGCAGAAAAGGGATGCCTGCGGTTATCAAGGTCGCGGACTGGCGCTGCAGTAACAGTGTGAGGGAGGTAGGCGGCGAGCGACAGCAGCGGTGGCGGCGAATGGGCGCCCCTTCGCTCGGACGGGCCGTCGGACTTAATTACATAATGTGGTAAAAGCGATATCCAGTACATAGCCAGTAGTACAATAAGAGAATATTATCGGTAAGTCGCAAAAGAGTACCTGCGTACCTGTTGTGTTTTTAAAAAAGGATAAGCTCGCGTGCCAAACATGAAGTGATTTTCGATGAACATGACGCAATACCTGCATGGCTGCCTCTAAAGATGGCGGCACCGGTTCCGGAACCTGTACTATGATTCAGCATCAAGGATCAGAACAAATGCTTTGGTACTGAAATTCAAATCCTAGGACATCAATTTGCATAAATGTGTGTGTGTGTGTGTGTGTGTGTGTGTGTGTGTGTGTGTGTGTGTGTGTGTGTGTGTGTGTGTGTGTGTGTGTGTGCGTGCGTGTGTGTGTGTGTGTGTGTGTGTGTGTGTGTGTGTGTGTGTGTGTGCGTGCGTGTGTGTGTGTGTGTGTGTGTGTGTGTGTGTGTGTGTGTGTGTGTGTGTGTGTGTGTGTGTGTGTGTGTGTGTGTGTGTGTGTGTGTGTGTGTGTGTGTGTGTGTGTGTATAAGCATATCTCGGGGAACATAAATTCTCGTGAGAGAGAGGGAGCAACCGGTTGAGCCCCTTCTACATTTTATCTAAGGATTTACATTTATTTATTCTGATGCCGTGGCACTTTAAGCGCCTAATATAAGCCTATACTAGGGACGCACCACATCATCGAGTGCGGTTGCGTGAAGTAATTGTCTCGGACGCTTTTACATTACAAAAGTGCAATTTTGGCGTAATGACACATTCTTTTTGAAATTATTCTTAAGCTCTCCTTATTGCTTTGCTAGGGTTCCTTTCAAAATTGATGTATTGGTGACTTGCAATCGTATGTCCATGCGGGCGAACCGTACTCCGAGCGACAGAGAGCATTCAATTGTTGTTCAATAGCATTCGGTCAAATTCCCTCACTTGTAAAGCCTTATTGACGATAGAAAGGACGTCCCGTGGCCAAGCACATTGTCCGACGACTTTACGCAAGTTGAATCATTCCACCACATTAAGGGCAATGGAGTTAATGCTCGGGCGACTTCTCACTCAGATGACATATTATTGCAACTGATTTTGCTGATTGGTGCAAATTAGTTCAGTATTCAACTATCAAATACGCACAGCAGATGAATCGCGTTACACCATTCGTGTTGTAGTATCGGGAATGGGATGTATTATGCTCCATGGGATGTCAGCAAATGCTCACACGCATTACCCCACGCACGCATTACCCCACGCACGCACATACACGCACACTCACACACACACACACACCAGGGACTGGATCCGGATCCTACGGCTCCGCGAATCCCCGAGACTACTCGGGTTCGGACTCGGTCTCGTGGGTCCGGAACCTAGAATCACAGGTAATCGCGGGATCCGGACCCTAGAATCACAGGTAATCGTTGGATCCGAACCCTAGGTACGGTAGGTAATCGCGGGATCCGAACCCTAGAATCACAGGTAATCGTTGGATCCGGTACCAGTTATTGTAAGTAATCGTTGGATCCGGTACATGTTATTGTAGGTAATCGTAGGATCCGGTACCAGTTATTGTAAGTAATCGTTGGATCCGGTATTCATCGTACTATAATGGATCCGCGGTAATCGCGAGTACCTCATCCTCACAAAACGATGTGGAATCGCGATACCCAATCAGTACTTACGATTCCGAGTATCTCACGATTCTGTGGTGGCCCGAAGTGACACGCTGTTTTTTGGGAGGTATTTGGCAATGCAAATCTGCTGAGGTGTATATCTAGGATTGGTTCAATAGCCCCGATTGTTGTCATTCCGCAGCCTTGAATCGATTGTAGCCCACCCAAGGGCCAGTTAAACGGTGCGTACGCGCTTGAAATCCACCATAATCTGCCCGTCCACATCCAACTCCTATTATAGTTAGCAACAATGGCGGGGCAAGCGGGAAGTAGTAGACCGTCTAGATAAGGGAAGAGCTTGTAATCGACGGCTATCCAACGTTCAGAAGAGGAGCTTGTTGGGAATTTAGATAGGGTGTTCAGGATACCTCAATCAAAATCTATTGTATGGGATCCAAGCATGAGCAGGCGCATAGAACTAGTAGAGATGTAAAAATTGAATTTGCATTACAAATTTCCCCCAAAATGCGCAATTTGTATCAATTTGCATGAGTACTTCGAGTACTTGTTGGAATCGCGAACCCAACGAATCAAACGGAACCAAAAATTTAGAAGTACTCATGTACTCGGTTCCGGAACCGAAAACACAGGTACTCGCAGGATCCGAACCCTAAAATCACAGGTAATCGCTGGATCCGAACCCTAGAATCACAAGTAATCGCGGGATCCGGACCCTATAATCACAGGTAATCGCGGGGTCCGAACCCTAGAATCATTGGTAATCGCGGGATCCGAACCCTAGAATCATAGGTAATCGCGGGATCCGGATCCTTTTTTTAGAGGTACTCACTAGTTCCAAATCCTAAAAAATTAAGAGCTCAAGGATCCGAACCCCAAAAAATGGCGGATCCAGTCCCTGACACACACACACACACACACGCACACACACACACACACTCACACACACACACACACGCACGCACGCGCGCCGAAGCACACAAACATACACGTGCTCTCTCCCAAATTTACACACACACACACACACACACACACACACACACACACACACGCACGCACGAGCGCCGAAGCACACAAACATACACGTGCTCTCTCCCAAATTTACACACACACACACACACACACACACACACACACACCTTATCGACTTGAAAACCAACAAACAGACAGAGCCGGTCGTGTGCGACGTAAACGATGTCACGTTAACAAACGCTTGCACACGCGCACGCAGACGCGGCCACCTCAAAACGCACACCCCAGACCCACTTTTTACATGCGTCGCTAACTTGCAAATTAAGGGGGGGGGGGGGGGGAGGAGGGGGGCAAGACGGCAAGAGTGACAAGTCGGTTACTTGCACCCACCGAAATAGTATCAAAATTGTGCGCCTAACCTTCAACATTTACGGGTCCTTTGTATCGTCCTCCCCCTCTCGCTCCCCCTTCCCCTCGCCACCGTCTTTCTTGTCGCCCTTCATGCTCGCAGCGGGCCGCCCCATGCTCCCCAGCAACGGACGCGTCTCCTCACGGCTACCGCCGCCGAGGATGGGTGAGTAGGCGGTGAGCGCAAAGATGGCTGCGAAGACGAGCGTATTTTCGATCAACGGCGTGATGTCCTCGGGCTGCCGGATGTAGAGGGGGTAGTAGCCAAAGCCCACGATCCAGGGCGCCCATAGGAGGAGGAAGATGACGCTCCATCGGTTGCGGATCCCCTGGCGGAGGGCGCCGCCGCTGAGGAAGGCGCCGCTGGTGATGGGCACCAAACTAAACAGGCGCTGCTGCTCACTCAGGCCGGGAACAAAGGTACAGCCGCCGTCGGTTAGGCAATCCACCAGCACGCGCGACACCCGCTTCACCGACTCCTCCGTCCCCTCCTCGTCCACAAAGTAGAGGTTACCGTAGCGCCCGCGCAGCTCCTGGAACACAGCCCGCGGCACCTGGGGGGGGCACCGCCGCGGTGTTAGGTTGCGTAATACATTGAACATCAGAAAATAAGGAGACAATTGCTTTATTTCCTATGCATTAATTGAATTGCTTAACAATGCATTCGCTAGTTTGTCATCTCAGCTGCTGCTGACTCCATTGTTCCGTTCACAAATCTAAAAACTGCTTTCCTCGAGCCATCCCGCTACTGCCCATCCATTTTCTTCTCACCTCCTTCGTTCGCTCGTCCGACATTTTTTTCAGCAGCCTATTCCTTTACACATATCATACTTAATTGTTTACTATTCATCAAAATGAAGAAATTCCGAATTTGTTTCACAATTTTTCAAACAATAATTTCCGCTGTCAATCTGACTGGGTGTCTGGTCGTTTGTTTGCTTGCTTGCGTTTTGGTTGTCACTTTGTTTTCTGCTGTCTGCTGCACTGAATACCGCTGCATCATTCTCATGAATATCATCGATGTTTTGTTCAATGTAATCACTTTCCCACAATTTAACTCATCACAATGTACTCCCTTCCACTGCCTTAATTAGATAGTGGCAACTGCTCATGTAATCATTCCAAACAGGGCGATTGAAAGGGGCGCCATTTTACTGGCATGTGCATAACATAAATGCATGTTTTTCATTTAGTCACGTTTCGTTGCAATGCAATGAATGCACCAATTCCCTTCTGTAAGCAATTCAGATTGGTAACTTACTGTAGAAAAGCTTGTCGGGTAGTAAAACTCGAGCACGTTGCCCTTGAACTCGTCCCAGCTCATGATGACCGTCCGCGAGTCAGCGCCCCAATACTTCTCCAGCGCAGGGATACTCGGCGCGCTGCCTGCTCCGTAGGCGGTCACGATCCGCAGTTTCCAGTGCTCTTCGGACTCGCGCTCCAACGCGTCCACTTCTGCTTCCAACGCCGCCCGCGCCTCGACCGACAAAACTCGACCGTAATCGAGCACCGCTGTCGCACCCCCATCGTCCGGCACAGGTACAGGTGCCGTCTTTTCTACCGCTTGGGGAGGTGGGAGGGGGGAGTTTCCTGGCACCAGCGCAAGCGAAGGGGGGACGACAGCGACGGAGGCGGAGAGTGCGACAGCGAGTGCGGTGCCGGCCAACGCATCTCTCGCCCGCCTTGCGGCCTGATCCACCGCCGACGACAGGCAGCTCGCACGTCGGGTTTGGACTTGATCTCGTGTCTTCTGGCCGGACGCCAGTACATGCAGAGGTCTTCTCCTGAACCGACAGGAACACGATATATGAGGGCGATACCGCGATAGAGATGACACAGTGACACACCCAATATAAATTCTATATATGATTAATTTCGTTTCGGGTCATTTACGTAGTTTAGGCAATATATTATGATATCGCACTCGGTGCGATCTCTTCATGAGTTCATGAATGACGACAGCGAATGATCGAGGGACTTTGTTTCTCCCAGGCGGAAGAAGCCAGCAATAATAGGAGAAAAATATCAGGCACACTGCGCGTAGCTCAAACGGGGAAAAAGGCGGGGGAAGTGGCGGTAGTTCTGTGCGTTGGGTTTGTGCTTCAAAATGTTGCAGGGATGTAAAAGTAGGGTGTTGAAATTAGGGTCTATAATTGACATATTTGTATTAGGTCCTGCGCGAGAGGAGACTCACCTCACCCCGGAAGGAGGGCGGAATGGCACTGCCATGCCGCGCACTCTCGATAGCGATGATTGCACGGGAAAGGAAGCTGTAACTGCCATCGCGTCTAGTAGTGTGTCGGCTGTGGTCGCGTGCGTAGCCCCGCTACGGCCGGAGAGAAGGCCCGCGATAACAAACCCTAAACCCTCTCGACCTATGACGTGCTTGAAGCAGGAGATCAAAGGCTGCCCTTTAATAACAGCGCTTCCTACGGACGGCCGAGCTTGGATAATTATACCAGTTCAAACCTCCACTTGTTGAGGACCAGCGGTAAAGTCGAGGCAGCAGCCTGGCGGTCGGACGGCCAGCTGAATTGAGAGTCGGGACTCGGCTGATGGTGTGTTGCGCGTCGTCGAGGCTGCGCTCCCGTTTCGCCAATTCAACCTAAACTACAGATACACTCGTCGTTCCATAAGTACGGGTACATGTACGGATAGTTCCCATGTGACGAGGACAAAATAAATTTGATTACATAGTAACTCACACAGCGCGCTACGAATGATAATAATAATATTGCCGCATTATAGACGAAATGGTAAGCTTGGGTTTGGCAAAGCGTGGCCGCTGCATGTAGCATTGGTGAAACGTATTCATGCCGAGGCGAGCTCCCTCTATGGATACTTCAGACCTCCACACTTGCTTGCTTGTCGACCGTGATTAATGCCGCGGTGGAGCTCTTTTCAAATTATATACAAAATAATCAGACGGCATGCAAGCGACCACATTCGCGTCGTTGGATCCACTCGTCGATAACCACATTGTCCATCCAAGCGCAAAAAATATCAGCGTTTATTGCGCTTCAAGTATCAAGTGGGCCGCTTAGCGAGCTCAGTGATGCGTCTCCACACAAATACCTCAACATGTGTTGGTGATGATGGCTACTACGCTCTTCCGACGCGTGGGGAATCTGTCAAATCCATAAGGTGACATATTATTGTGTGCTACAATCCTCCACCAAAAACCGGACTTATGGTGTGCATAAACTAGTCAATGACACGCGCGCATGTCACCGCGTCAAACGCAATGGCACCCAAGTACCACCCAACTCCGGCAAAGCCAGGAAGCAAGCAACCGTTAGCCGTCATTCGGTATGGTGAGTTGCGAGCTTAGAGCGAGTGTTGTCGGTGGAGTTTGTCGAATTAAGCCCGCAAATTCCCATGCGATTGTGTAAACTGCACACGTCGTCATGGAAAGCACACGCGGGCATTGCTCAAGCGCTCAAACAGCATTTTGCTCAGTGAGGCACGCAGCCTTTTCTGGGGACTTGTTGGAGAGGGTTTGGAGGCGTGGATGCCGTGTTGAATCCACAAGGCTGGGTTTGCGGGTGTGTGAATGGAAGAACGCCACAAGCACGGGTGATGTATTCGAAAAAACGTGCCAGTAAAAGCCCACATTGTGCAGATTTTGTTTAAATATGCATCCAAGGTTGGGTCACGCGGTCCACCGTGAAGAGCGCCACCGTTTACCCCCGACATTGTGGATGTCGGGAAGCAATAATTGTCTGGGGATCGGAAGAAGTTTAAACACAGACACAGACACATACCCGCGCGCGCAATTGGTGCACGAAGAACGGACATGTGACTTTGACCTTCCACGCGAATTAATTACAACATGTGACATGACATTGCAATCCAGCCACGGATCTGTCTGTTGCCCATAGAGTCTTCAGTTCAGCCGCTGCCCGTTCGACGCCACCGCTGTCGTTCCTCGTCGCTCAGGTCTTCAGCGCGGCCTTCTTCACGCGGTCGGCGATTTTCAGGGGTTGGTTGGACTGCGTGGAGAAGCGCCCACGGCCGTCCTCCCCCATCGCCTTTTTATCCTTCACGATCTGCACCACGTCCTCGTCATGCAGGTCATGGCTCAGCCCCACCCTGCGCGGAGCAGGTTACAGGAGGCATCGTCAACAACGGCGGAAAGGACATCACGTACTAATCGAACATTTGCAACATATTGGCGTCTAAAACAAAACCCTTTCAACTCAAACAATCACAGACAGCAACTTTTCACGACTCACCAAACAGTGACACGACATATTTTGGGAATCCTGTGTTTCAATCGACTGTCCTAGTTTTGTAACACATGCCAATTTATCTAATATGGAGATATATTAACTTTCCCCGGAGAAATATTCTGGGAGTTCATTTAACCATTCGTCAAATATTGCAGTCGGGGTCCCATCTTTTGGGTGGCCAAACAGACGCTAAAACGATCGAGCAATGGAATGGGTAACTTGAGGGAGAGAACTGAGGTCAATAGTGGTTGTTTGTTTACTGGGTTGCTGTGCCTTCAATCCTCCCGCCGTCCATTCAACCCCTCATTCACTTGCATATCCGTCCATCAGCCAGTTCTTTTTTTTCATTTATCGGTCTGCTCAGCGCTTTACCCGGCCCCCACTGGTATGTCAACCCGTCAAATTTGTTTTACCTTGTTCGTTTCTACCTTGGACACGCAGCTGGTTGATTGCTTTCACGTTGATTATCGTGTGTTCACATTTGTCGCATGTTCACATTTTCATGCATCTGTTTGTGTGTCTATATCAATGTGTGTGTGTGTGTGTGTGTGTGTGTGTGTGTTTGTGTGTGTGTGTGTGTGTGTGTGTGTGTGCGTGCGTGTGTCTTTCCTTCAGACTGTTCATCTGTCCCTTCGTCAGTTCCTTCGATGTAAGGGTTGGGGGAGGGAGGGCAGCCGGGGCGGCGCACCTCTGCGGGTAGTGTTTCACGCTCGTGCCCCACACCAGCCCATACTTGAACTCTTTGCTCAGTGTTTTGTGCAGGTGGTTGCAAAAGTTGAGCATCGTCTTCCCACCGCGGTCCTGCGTCAGCACCACCGGCTCGTCGAAGTCCGGCTTGTGCCCCTGCTTCTTGGTGTACACTCGGCACAGGGCCAGCGCGTCCCACATCTGCATTTCCCCCGCACACCAGTATCATCAGACGGGGCACCTGCTTGACGGACACTGGCTGGAGCGGCCAAAAGGTGGGAAGCAGGCGGCGGCTACAATGGGAAAATCCGAAGAATCAAAATAAACAAAACAAAATAAACACAATGGGAGAGCAAAACCTGCTCCGCCAAAACAGACAGACAAGGTAATTGAAAGGAAACCACGGAACGCAAAGGAAAGTGAGGAGAACGACCTACACAGAAAATGGACGGAAAATAAAGGACAGCAGAAGCTAAATATAACCAAACGTTTGGTAAAAAATGCCAAACAAACTTCAATGAATCTCCCAAAAAATTAAATGAGAAACAGACATGAGCAAACATTACCAAAGAAGAAAGAAACCGGAAGCAACCATAACGAGGCATTCAGAGAAACGACATACGATTCTACATCTTTCGAAAATGTGTTCGAAATAGAGTGCCTCTTTTGCGTCTCAAGGCACGAGCAATCAGGCACAATATGCAAAGCTGCACTGCTGCTGCCACACCCCCGCCTCCTTACCAAACCCCCCAAATGAACCATACCACTTATTGTGTATGCCGTAGACGGCCTTACGATGGCTCCCCTGGCCTCAGTGCTCCCCATATAAATTCCCGCAGCGGCAATGGTATGACATTGCGAAGGGTGAACGTAAGAAAAGAAGGAGGGAAGGGAGGGAGGAAGGGGTGGAGGGAGAGGGGCACTGACTTGTCTCATGAGGCCGTCCAGGTTGAGCTCCTGGTAGCAGGAGACGGGAATGTGGTTGGGCCTGCTCGCGATCGTCGCCACCTCCTCCATGCTGCACACGTCGATCTTGTTGTAGACGTAGAGGCAGCGGATGTAGCGCCGGTTGCCTTCGATCACGTCGATCAGCTGGTCAACGGTGATGTCCTCGCGTAGAAGGATCTCGCAGTTGTGGATTTTGTATTCCTGCAAGACGGGGATAAAGAAGGGGGAGGATTGGCGGACAGGGACCAGCATTAGACACATGCACACAACAAACAACACAACCATGCGACACAAACACGCACTCAGACACACAAGACGCATGCGCATAACAAAAGAAACAGCCACATACAAACCCCCGTGCGTATGCACAGACAAACAAAGCATGCCCATGATTTCGCGAGCGCAAAGAAGCAGTACATAAGCAAATACATACATACATACATACATACATACATACACACATACATACAAAAAGCACTCGAACAGACAGCACAAACTAATATACAACATAAACAAATAAATATCAAAAAAGCATAGACAGAAATGCACGCGCGCATATTGTATTGGAAATTGAATACCAAAAGCAATGTATATAGGGATATGACATAGGGGGTATCCATGCTCGTGTGTGTGTGTGTGTGTGTGTGTGTGTGTGTGTGTGTGTGTCGCAAGTGTGTATTATCGGAGAGGGAAATGGGGTCAAGAGGTACTGACCGCGAGGATTCGCAGCACCATCTTCTCGTCAATGCTCTCTAGCGGGCAGGTGGCCGTGAAGTGGATGCCACCCTGCATAGTACCCCATCCACCAGTAGCGCCACATCAGAATCCGCCACAGATCATGCATTGAGTGGATGGGTCACGCGGCGAAGGTGGCTCATGCGCACCGTTTTCTTAACTTTCAGGTACACATCTGGCGGCCGCTGGTTCAACCGGATGCCCACCGCCTCCAGCTCGCGTGTCAGGATAGCTTCGTGGCCGGTGCTGCACACAGTGCGGTTCGGTGCTCACCTCAGTGGCAAAGACGCGAGCTGACACATTCCTTGATTGCAAAGAGGGGGAAGATGGAGCAGCGAACCTTTTAGACGCATCGAGCACCATCAGCACCAGATCGGAGCTCTTAGCGCAGGCAATGACCTGCCTGCCACGGCCCTTGCCTGCCGCCGCGCCCTCAATGATCCCGGGTAGATCAAGCAGCTGGATCTTGGCGTCGTTGTAGTGGATGACGCCCGGGATGCACGTGAGAGTAGTGAACTCATACGCAGCGGCCTCCGACTTGGTGCCCGTCAGCTGAGTCAGCAGGGTTGACTTACCCACTGATGGGAAGCCTGACCACAGCAGCACCCATCCATCCAACCATCCGTCCACCCACCGTCTCATCAGCACCCATCCATTTACATCGAGGCAATTACGAAACGGTTATGGAGTTGCATTACATGACATGCAGCTCACCGATCAGCGCCACGCGGCCATCACCGTACTTCTGGACATCGAACCCCTCCCCTGGGCCGCCAGTCTGATGCATGCAGAAGATGTGTGCATGAGAAAAGAGAGTACGAGGTGAAAAGGGGGGCCGAGTTGGGCGTCAGCTGTAAACAGAAAACTAAAAAAAATAGGTGTGTCGACAGACGGGGCGAGGAGGACGCGTACCTTACTAGGCGCCTGCAGCTCTGTCCTCAGCTTCGCCAGCTTCGCCTTTAGCTGGCCCAGATGATACTCCGTCGCCTTGTTCTTCTGCGTGCGGCCCATCTCCAGCTCAATCTCCTTTATCCTGCAAAAGACGACCGAAATAAACGTCAGTCGTCCCGATTCCGACGCGAGTCACTCCGGTTGCTGGACGCGAAGACTACAGGCAAAAGCTAGTAATCCTGGTCCATACTTTTCTAGGATCCCCATGGCTGCTAGCTCTCCCCCTCACGGGATGCTATCGGGGTGCTGTCGAGTTGCGGGTGAGGTCGACTCCCGTCGCTGGATTTCCTTCGTAAGCGCCGCGGCCGCTCGCTCAGTACGCGCCGCGCGGGTCAGTGTTGATGATCCGGACTGTAGACACAGCCAGGCGGCGGGAAAACGAGCTGCCGGCGTGAGCTGTGCTTTGTAGCTTGTGCGAAAAACGCCTTGGTCCTGTTTTCCGCACCGTTTTGTTAGCAGTGGGCGGAGATGCTACGCATATCAGCACCGATCACCGATGAGCAGGAGTGGACATGGGCGGCTGGTGGCCGGATGACGGATGGTCAGGCATGGACGGATACATGTATTCATAACGTACTTCGAGAATATGCACAAAACTCAACGTTATCCGTGAATTGGAGATTGTGAGACACAATTGCAAATATTTCAGATGCTTAGGGTTTTGTGAACTTTTAGCGCGTCTTTATCCGCCATATAATCGACAATTCGGAGCGTAATTTCTGGAATTGCGATATATGTGTTATGAAGACGGGCGGGGTCTACTGTTGACTTATTATAATCTCCATCACAGCCGACGACAGCATCAGTTCGACCCAGATTGGTGATCCGCTCAGCGGTGCGCACTCCGTCTTACCAGGCCACTGTCCCTGTCCACCTCCCGTCCGGACGCCCAATCAACTGGTCAAGAAGCGCGGGTTGAGTGTAAAGACCCGTTAAACATAGCGCACGGCTCTGGGAGCGCGGACTGCGGCGAAGTCTGTGGTGCGCCGGGATAAGGAGGCGGTCGTCCGCCGACGCGTGGAGCTGGTGGTTGCGGCTTGCGACGGAAGACGCCACAAACGCGACAGCAGTGTATCACAGGGAGTCGTGACACATTGTCTAGCTGTATCGGATCCGGGCACTTGTTCAGCGTCCGAGATGGGCACGGTTCAAAGTCGTGAGCCCGGCGCAGCGGTGGATTTGGAAAGTGCGGAAATTCGCGGCTCCGTCGTTTCGACGGGCGAACAGCAGGTTAACGCGCAGCCGGGAGCCGAGCCATGTAGTGAACCAGAGGTAGAGCTGAGTGTGAACGAGGCGCGCTCTGCCCTTATGGACTGCGTGCTGGATTCGTCGTACAAGTGGTGCACGTTGGGGATCGCGCTGGCGGTGCCGGTGGGCGTGCGCACCAAGTCGTACAACTCGCTCGTTTACTTTGGAATGTCTGGAACGTTACTTGACTTTTACGAGGGCTACTACAACTGCCAGACGCAGCGCCAGGCGTATGAAGACGCGCAGAAACGCGACACAACCTCCGAAGCCTGAGCGAATATAAGCACGCAAAAAAAAAATACAACGTTATGCGAATTGTTTGACTTTGCCGTTTTGTAATGAATGGATCATCTAATATGAAATAGATATAAAAGCTAATCTTGTCATCACCATCATCATTGTGAGCGCTCTCGTCTCGTGTAGGCTGTCATTGACCCCATTTATGGATGTGGCAGAGCTTGTTTAAGCAGGGCACGTCGCTGTAGGTAGTTTGATAAAACATTTTCTAAACGATAACATTCAATGTTTCTCTAAGATTAGGAAACATGCGCAGAGCACGGACTCCCCTTGCGTGGAAATTAAGCATGATACAGTAGCGCCAATGAGTGAGTTGTCTACTGTAGTTTGTAAGTTTCCAACGCAATCACCGTACAACGGCTGTTGTGAGGATCGCCAAGATGGTTGCGACAAGTGTACTTACAGCTTCGGCATGTTTAAGATGATTTGCGAAACCTTTTCGGATCGCATTACGTGCACTTGTAATTGTACGGGGATCTCCCCTGCCTGGGTGCTTGATAATGTCTTTCCCTACGAGGTGGGACCTATGTTATAGGACACGTCTTGGGAGTTCACTGTGGTTTGTATCCTTACCTGCCCTGCCAAGTCATCAAACGGACAGGAATGCACAAGGAGGCAAAATTGTACCATTCCAGGCCTGTTGCACACTCCGAATTAGATCAATGCAGCTTTCTCTGCGCAGACTTATAATCGCAATACCTATTATCATGTTTTGGAAAACGGATGCCTATGCCACACTTATAATATTACAGCTGCATTTTTGTGTCAGCTTTCCATAGCACAAGAATTACATCCCACATTCTCGTCAACACCATCCATGGCAATGATAGTCCACTGCTTCCATGCGAGTGACTGGTAGAGAACTGTTGGGCTTTTGTAATTGTTCTGAGTTGTACGTAAGTTGAGTGTGGTAATCGACAGTGTATGTATACATTTGCGTTAGTCAGGCGCATTATGCCGTTGTCGCACGTACGTCACAATTGTGTGTGAAGACGAGCCTTCGTAGTCTGCACTCAGCATGTGTGCTTAATGGTGGCCACGCTGCCTGTCTGCCTTGTACTCTGTCTCACCGCCCCGCTGCTACTACTAATCCAGTTGGGCCAACACTGAAGCCGTTGTTGGTGTGTCTGAGCAAGAGAGTATGTCTGAATATTACTTACACAAATTAAAATGGAGATTTTATATATTAAATTAATTGTATGTAATGGTACGTTATTTGTACTTACCTTGCATCAGTACTATTACATGTACGGATTCTTAGAGGCTTGGCGCCGCCAGTACAGGTACGGTAGCGAGCAGCGCGGGCTGCGCCATTACCGTATTTGTTCCCGTCATGATTTGTAGTACTTTATTCCCATGTACATTGATCGATTTGCCTGAAAGTACTTGCGCCATCCGGCACTCTCGCGACCTGGGCTGCCGATGCGCTCAAGACGAGGCGCCGCCGCCCAAGTCTTCCCTCTCCTCCTCGCCCCTCTGCTCCTCCCACCGGTCAGGTATAGGCCTCTCCCGTCCTGGCATTCTCTGCACGTGCGTGTGGTTGAAGGCTTCGGGTTGATTTCAGCTTTATCGTGGGAACGGGCCAGCTCGCTGGCGTGAGGCGTGCTCACGGGGTTGTGGTGCGCCGCCGCCCGCTGTGTACTGCCGCCGCCACCGGAAGCAGCACCTCTCCGTGTTTCCGTGCTTGCACGCGCTGGGTACTAAAGCCGGTAGAGCTCGTAGGCAAGAGGGGAAAAGGCTTCAGTGGGATTTCTTCTGGGATTGACTGCGGCGGTAGGGGACAGGAGTTGGGCAGAGAGGGCCGGCGTGCAGTGCAGAGCAGGGGCAGTTTTAGTACTTTGGCCGCAGTCCGGGAAGGACGGCCGCTGTGTTCTTTGCAGCGCATGCTTCACCGACAGCTGGCGCGAGTGGCGACATAGCTAGGTCCTCGTTAGCTTCTCTGTACCGTGTCCTTCGGTGTCATTTTTCACTTTGGCCCTTCGCGAAAGAAAGCGAGGTGTCTTTCTGTTCTTTTCTTCTTCGCGGGCTTTCGCTGAGACTTTGATCAATGGGATATGACACGCAGACTGATAGAAGTACCTGTCACTCTAGGACTTTTCACCAAAATAAAGCTAGTCGTTCGGATTTTGCGTATCTTGTTGGTTTCTGAGCCTGTTCTTTCTATGTGTACTTCTACCCCTCAGGTGTGTGTAATAGTCAGGCAAGATGGGTCGCGCTCATGGTCTGCGTTCCCGCACGCGCGACTCCTTCTCGCGCGGTTTCCGCAAGAAGGGAGTCATCCCACTCAACACCTACCTGCGTAACTTCAAGGTGGGTGACTACGTTGACATCAAGGTCAACTCCGCCGTGCTGAAGGGCATGCCCTTCAAGGTGTACCACGGCCGCACCGGCGTCATCTGGAACGTCACCAAGCGCGCGGTGGGTGTGGAGGTGAACAAGGAGGTGAACGGCCGCATCATGAAGAAGCGCATCCATGTGCGCATCGAGCACGTGCACCCCTCCCGCTGCCGTGAGGAGTTCCTCAACCGTGTGAAGTCCAACGATGAGGCCAAGCACCAGGCCAAGGAGAACAACGGTAAGCACCTGTTACACAACACACGCGCATCCATCCACCTGATCCATTCACATTGCAATAGACAGCGGCATGGCATAGCCTCTGGAATTTGACAGTGCCGCATTTTTTTCCAACAGCGCCCGCGCCTAAGCTGAAGCGCTTGCCGAAGAGCCCCCGCGAAGGCTTCACCCTGGAGAACGTGCAGCCCGATACCATCACGGCCATCCCTTACGATATCATCAAGGAGGGTCTGCTCTAAGCAGAGGTGAGCGCTGCCCATCCCTCCTGCCCTACTACGCACACCCACACATCAGGCTTCATGTCATCAGTTGTGATTGTACATCCCACAGAGCAGTCCTCTCACATCTTTTCTTATATGTTCTGGTAGGGCTGCCTGGAGCCAAGCCTACGGGGTGCGCATGCAGTGTGACAAAGCCTATGTTGCTCTCATTCGCGTCTTGTAACCACATCTTCACTGATAACATTGTGGACTCATCCCTTTCTATGTTGCTTCATCTCTGCACGCAGCTTGACCCGCTATCATATAGGTACTTGGCACATGCATGGTGCGGAACGAAGTGGTTAGCAGTGGTTAGCAGAACGAAGTGTATTATTTGTGCGTTTCTTCTTTTCTGGGGTTAGCTGTGGTGTGGAAAGAAAGAATCCGCTGTTTTATATGTTGTGACTTGGGTGTGTCTGAGTGTCGTGAGACATCATACCGCACACATGTTGCAGTGCTGCCAGTGTGTTGTGACAGAAAGGTAAGCAGAAGGTCTGATGTTGCGTTGATTGCCGTGTTGGATGTGTAACGCCTATTTCCAGCACATCCACGATTTTACTGTATCCGCCGTTGGCATGCGCCGATTTCTATGCTTGCTGTGTCTCCTAGTTGTGGCTTCTCTGTACCGGGGCGGATCGAAAGTGTGCTAGTATGGATATTGAGTGGCTGATATCCTTGATGTTACCTCGAGTGATGACATTACACTAAGCCGTTGAAAACAATGCATTTGAATAAAACATATTTCAATAACAAGCGCGCGGCGCCAAAAAAACGTTTGGGGGTTGTGGTGGTGGCTTTGTACGCCACGCTCGAACCCGCTTGTTAGTGTCGTTTCCCTGATGGAGGTATGTTGTTCATGTGGAGGACATATCTGGTGACAAGTGCGAAGAGTGTCCCGATGAAGAGCGACTGGGCTTTCTAACAATTATATATTCGCCAATATCTTGTAAGTGTGTACTCTCGAAGATGCGTATTAGCCCGCTGCAGAGACCTAATGGATTACAAGAAGAACAACACGCCCCGCTTAAGAAGAAAAACTTGATTACAAGAAGAACAACGTACCCCGCTTAAGAGCTGATATTATCATGATTTTTGTTACCTGTGTCGTCTTTTGCATGTATAATTATTTTGTACTGTCCGCCCGTACACGGCATGCGGTAAACGGCAGCTCCCTCTCGAAAGTCATTGCCGATAAACTCCACCAGGTGTCATTTCCCGTCTTAAATCAATCTGACCAGGTAACCAGTAAAAGTGCAGTTGATTTGCTTACAGAATACCTAGGGCACACACACTGCCTGCTGGCGCTCACCATCTTAGGCTCGCGCAACCCATCAACGTATCCCTTCTCTGCTCTGATCGACCCCCGTGCCTTGCCCGCGAACTGCCTTTGCGACTCTTGGACAAGCCGCTGCTGTTCCGTCACCGTGCCTCTGATCTCAAGTAATTGGTAGTGTAATTCCTTGGGCAATCGCTAAGCGGTTTCGCCAATCCCAACGTTCCGAGCTTCAACCGGTTCCGATAACGCTGATGGCGAGCAATGCCGGGGTAAGCTCAACGGCTGACAGGTGGACGTCGGAGGGGGTGTCTGCTATGGTAGCTGCCCTCGTGCCTGTAGCACCTGCAAACTTGCCGAGCGCGTCAACAAGACCCGAAATAGCACTCCAGCATGCGAAGCCACGCAAGCAAGCGCTGGAAGTTCCTGAAACCCCCCTGACGGCAGAGCAGGCCCTCGCGAACTTGGCCGAACTTTGCAGCCAACCCGACGACGATGAGTTGTTTAAGGAGATGGACAGTGCGGGGGCAATACCCGCGCTAGTCGACATTTTGCTGAGGTCGGGTGGAGTGGGGCGGGGTGACAACGTGAGTGTGCAGCGGGCAGCACGGTTACTGGGATGCCTGGCCAACAACGCGGATAAAGATAGGCTAAACACTCTCCGGGTCGCGGGTGTGGCGCCGGCTCTGGTGGGCGTGCTTCGCGACGGCGAGATGCAGGAGTGGCAAAGCGATGTTGTCTGGGCGGTTCGCCATTTTTTCTCTCCATCTAAGTCTTCCTGTTGCGTAGAAGCCAAGGAAGCCTTGCTTGATGCCGGACTGATCCCGGCGATGGTGCCGTTGCTGGGGCAGAGCGCGTCGGGGAGTTGCCAATTTGAAGCGGCAAGAACCTTTGCTGAACTCACGGATTCTCCCGAGACGGCGAAGCAAGTGCTGGCTGCAGGAGCCGCGCTGCCGCTGGTGACTCTACTGAGGGAGACAACCTCCGTTGATTGCCTCGATATTACTTGTAGAGTGATTGGCAACCTCTGCCGACACTATCACGACTCGAGGTCGGCGAACAGAGTGGTTGCCGCCGGTCTACTACCCGCCCTCGAAAAACTACTGCGCACAGAGCGGGCCGCCAAAGCGTGGGACGTCTGCTATGCGTTGGCCTATGCGATGCCGCCTGCGTCCACAAGGAAATCTCCATATGCTTTCGAAGAGTTGGCCCACAGCCTCTCCGACTGGCTCTCAAGAGTTGACGTGACGTCAAGCCCACGGGACGTTGCGTCTCGGATGACGTATATCCGGGATATCTTCCTGCGAATGCCCCTCACCTGCCTCATGTCAGCAAGCTTCCTCCCAGAGTTGGTGCGGTTCGCCGGGCCCTGCCTTGAAACGCAGGAACGGGACCACCTCGTAACGCTGCTGGAGTGCGTGAAATTGTTGTGTCCCAACCGTGACAGCAGTGTTCCTAGCGATTTCTGCTTACATCTCCTCCTCCAGGGAATCGCCACGCGCCTGTGGCTCTTCGTAGCCGAGGAGGGTTTAGCAGAGGAGGATTCTGCCGAGCAGGGTCCATACATGTGGCTTGAAAGAACGCTTATGAAATGCATCACCGCGCCAGGCCTCATACTAGGCAAAGCTATGCCGACCGGTTCTGTCACTTTCGTGCAGAAGGGCATTGCAACGCTCGCGCTCGCCTTTGCAACCTCTCAACCAACGCCTGACTCAGCACGTAAGGCCTGCCGTCTCCTGGAATGTCCCGTGTACTCTCGGATGGCTGCCGAGGCGATGCTAATGCAGGTTGACCTCGGCAATCGCGCACGGATTTGTGCAAGTGAGCTGTACCAAAGGGACATACTCATCACTGGACAGGGGCAGCCTCACGCCAGCGATGACACGCGCCCCGTGAGGCGTTTGCGCTTTCTCCGGGAGGACTTCAACAACCCGGATATTCCTGGCTGCCTCTGCTTCATAATCGCAGGTCGGAAATACTATGGCTCTGCGCACCTCCTGAGGGGCTGCAGTCACACTCTGCGTGAAGGCATCAACTCGTTGAGCGGTGGCGGCGCGAGTATGCCTGGGCCCATTCCTCTGCATGGCCCCGCGTCCATCCCCGAGGAGCAGTGGTACGAAGTGTTTGTGGCGTGCATGAAGCATGCCTACTTTGAGGACAGCGTGGCGGAGCTGGGTGTCGATCTGGCTCAGCTGTGGGAGTGCGCGCGGTGGCTGCAGATGGATGAGCTGATTGCGGAATGCGAGGCGGAGGTGACGAATATGTTGCTAGAATGCGATGAAGCCCTACAGGCGGCCAATGTGTTGGAGGGCGCAGTGTTTGGAATGCTGAGGCATTGTTCTTCGGGCGCTTTTCTGGTGGCGGCGTGTGGGAAGATGCTGGTGCGTTGGGGCAGCTCTGATGAAGTGGCTAAACTTCTTGCGCGGTTGGGTCGAGAGGAGGAGGAGGATGAGGTGCGAAAGCTGTGTGTGGATGAAATGGCGGATGTGCTACGGAGACTCTGCCTGCTTTGATTCCGGCAAGCAGCTAGCACGATGTTATGTTGCTTGGTATTACTTAATTTCTTTAATGGCCATCAGGAAGAGGGTGCACTCATTCAATGCTCTTTCTACGGGTAGTAATGATTAACATATTTCAATTGCTCCAAATGTTGGCTCTCGTTACATTGACTGTTGTATCATATGCGGCGATGGTGCAGCGAATACCGGAACCGGTCCGGAGAATGTGAATTTCAGTTGTAATAGATACACAAAGACAACCTCGCGGTCGCTTCTGGTTCGGAATCATAGTAGAGGCTGCCACATGCATGTGTGTGTGTGTGTGTGTGTGTGTGTGTGTGTGTGTGTGTGTGTGTGTGTGTGTGTGTGTGTGTGTGTACGCGTGCGTGTGTGTGTGTGTGTTGAACGTGGTATGCACGGTTCGATAAGGAAGATACTGTAACGTGATGGTTACAGATACGCTACACGACCAGCCTTGGGTGGCGGCTGGTGTCGAGACAAGAGTGTGTATCAGCTGTCGCTGTCAGCTGTCTGTACGCTAGTTTGTGATATCGCGCTCAGACACTCTAGGTGATGTCCTGTACATAAGGACTTCTATCAGAGCATACATTAGCTCCCTGTAACTAATCTGCATTAGGAATTACTTACAACACTCCCCCTCAAGATAGCTAAGGTGTGTCTTGTGACCAGATGGAAGTGATTACAGAATTCCTTCTACAAAGTGTGTCGCTGCATGGGTCCAGATGTCCCCAGAATGGCGCTCCTGTGTTTCACGAGTGCAGGTCCAGGTAGTGGCTTGGTCAGCATGTCAGCGACCATGTCACCGGTGGGTAGGTACCGTAGTTTGACGGTCCCCAGCTGTACGTGGTCCTTCACGAAATGATACTTCAGGTCGATGTGCTTGAGTAGTACTCAGCCTCGCATGTTGACTGTGCGACGCAGGACTGCTTTCTAGACTTGTAGCTGACTGCACCTCTGCCCAGTGTAAAAACAAATCCCGATCGTGACCGGCGTGTCACACTGTCATTGCCCCAGTCTGCATCAGCGAAGCCTGTAAGTTGGAGAGTGTTGTCCTCACCCCCCCCCAACGTCAGGCTCATGGCTGGAGACCCTTTAAGATAGCGCAACACTTTCTTAAGGGCCTGCATGTGGGCCACTGTAGGGTTCGCTTGCGCAGAGCCCAGAATGCTGAGCGCGGTCGAAATGTCCGGGCGAGTGCATACAGCGGCATATTGCAAACTGCCGAGCAGACTCGGGTAAACGTCCCGGTCCGCGCCTGTGAGGGGTACAGCCGTCTGCTTGGAGAGCGCAGCCAAAAAAACCGGGGTCCATCGGGAGACACGAGGGTTTGCAGTCCACCATGTCATGTTTTTCAAGCAGCTCGCGCACGTATTTGCCTTGATCGAGGCTGATGGTGCGCGCCGCTCTGTCCCTGGTGATGTGCATGCCGATGATGTCGGACAGGTCACCCTGATCCTTGATGTCAAATCGGGATCGCACCAGCGCGGTGAAGGCCACCCGCCAGGCGGTGTTGTTGCACGCCACAGGAATGTCATCCACGTAGAGGGCAATCATGGCGAAGACGCCGTCGGCCTCAAAGATGTAGATGCATGGGTCAGAGATCAGTTGGCGCCAGCCTTGAGAGACTAGCCTGTCGCGAAGCAGCTCGTTAAACTCCCTGGGGGACTGCTTCAAGCCGTATAGGCACCGGCGGAGGTGACAGACATTGGTGGTACCGTCATCGAACCCCAGGGGCTGTCTGATGTAGACATCCTCCTTGATGGGTGCGTACAAAAACGCCGTGTCGATGTCGAGACCGCCCAGGTCGAGGTCACGAGCAGCGGCAATACTGAAGAAGACGCGGAGGCTAGCTAGTCGGATGACGGGTGAGAACGTCTCCGTGTAGTCAATCCCCTCGCGCTGGCTGCAGCCTTTTGCGACAAATCGTGCCTTGTATCGAGAAACAGCACCATATGCGTCTGTTTTAGCCTTGTAGACCCACATGTTGTTGACCACGCGGCGTCCAGCGGGTAGGGGAACGAGATCCCACGTCTGGTTGGACGTAAGAGAGTTGAATTCCACCTGCATGGCTGTCTGCCATTCCGCGGACTGTGGACTAACCAAGGCATCCTTGTAAGATGTGGGTTCAACACATACGCTTGCGGACACCATAGCGACATCACTCACAGGTCCTTCAGAGTACCTGTGACGTGGCTGAGCTGTCATCATGGAGAAGTCAGGGAGTGGAAAAATGTCGTCCATGTGGTCGGACAGGTCGTGCTCACACGAGTCAGTGACACACACGCGCGGCACAGCAGAGACATGGGCAACATACTCCCCATAGCGAGTAGGCGGTCCGCGAGGGCGAGCGGGTCTGTCGACCTCCTCCACACACCCTGTGTCATCTGTGTCCAGGGTCAGATCTGAGAGTGGGTGACTTTCAGGGGAAATGGGGAGAGCCTCTGTGTCTGCACACACATCAATCGACGAGGCGACAGGGTGGGATGTCCCAAACCCGGGCACAGTCTCTTCAAACTTGACGTGAACAGACGTGGTGATGCGCCTGGTCGCGGGGTTGTAGATACGATACCCTGGGGAGTTATGAGCGTACCCCACCAGCACACCGCGGAACGCTTTCATGCCAAGTTTCCGTCTGAGGTTATCAGGTACCTTGGCAAATGCTACACATCCGAACACGCGAAATACTGACGCGTCAGGGACTGCGCCTGTGAGAATGGTGACAGGGACCCCCCCAGACGGGCCAACAGCCCGACTGTACGTACGGTTACGGAGGTGGACCACAGTGCTGATCGCGCATGACCACATGTTGTTAGGCACAGACACGGCGTGAAGCATTGAGGACGCGCAGTCACGCAGTGTGCGCCACGGGCGTTCTGCTTTCCCAAGCATGTGATGTGCATAGGGTGCCGAGAATTGAGTGCTGAAACCCAATCTCGCGCACATGAGCTGCGTGTTCGCGGCCTCGAAAACCGAGTCTGAGTCGAATTTCAGAAACGGTGCAAATGCATGGAGTTGTGAGTGATAACGGGCATGAGTGTGCCGCGCGTCCAGGAGGATGGTCTCCAGTTTCGCGCACGTCTCATCCTTAGACTTCAGAAACCGCACCCACATGAAGTTAGTGTGGTGGTCGATGACCAGCAAGCAATACCGCAGGCCGTAGGGGGAGGGTACACTGACAGGACCCCACAGATCACACGACATGTGTTGAAGCGGGGCGGCTGGCTTCTGAGATGCTGTGTGATTTTTTGGCGCAGACGTGGCTTTGTTCAGATTGCAAGACTCACAAGCGAGATCTTTTACAGAACTAGGCATAACCGGTACAGACACCGTGTTATGAGAATGCTGAGCCTGCAGGCTCTGCATGTTCAGGTGCCCCATTCTACTGTGCCACAAAGCAGCGTCGCACTCAGCAGCAAGTGCGACAGAGTTCTGGCTACGACTGTCTACGGTGGGCGAGGACATCCCCGCACAGGCATGCGACCGCGGGAGGAGGTACAGTCCGTTCCCCGACGGGATTAGCATCCCCATTCATGTGGTCACACGCACAGTGCCAGAGTCAGTGTCTGTAGGGAAAGAAAACCCACACCCTGAGTGTTGCTGCATCCAGCTGACACTCAGGAGACGACTGATACGTTGCGCTGATCGAGAGGACAAGTCAGGGGTGTACATGGCATGAGCGAGCCGAAAGACTGTTCGACCGGAGGTCAGGCAAATGGGGATGCGGACTTTTCCACTGCCCTGGACCGTGACACCGACACCACCAACTGTGCTGCGGCGGGAGGATGGATGAAATTCCGAAAAATCCGACCGAAAGGACGTCAAGTTAACGGAGCAGGCAGAGTCAACTACCCAGTACTCAGACAGGTCGGCAACACGAGATGCAGCAGACGTGAATGCAACTGAGGCAAAGGACGTACTGACCTCAGTGTCGTCATACTCGTCTTGCATGTCGTATTCCAGTGCGTCCTCAGCGGGAGCATGTCCCTCAGATGCTTGAGCAGCAGAAAGGTGGCTGAGGTGTGCAGTGGGGGGAGGCTGGTCCGCGTATCTCTCGGCAATCTGTTTGCGCTTGGCCAGTGTCCAGCGGAGGACATCAGCATCCGGCGCTTTGCAGGTCGACCAGACATGGTTTGGGTCTCCGCAGGCCCCGCACTTCATTGCGAACTTGGACTTCTTTTTGTCCGCGGTCCATCCCCCACCGCCACGGCCACCCTGCCGTTTGCGATCCGCAAGGAAGGCATTGACCGCAGGCCCGGAATCAGCAGTGTCCCCCTTGGTGGAGACATCTGCATCAAGATTTTGAGCCTGATGGATAATGCTCCCCATCACTTTGTCGGCTGACAGGATGAAGTCGGTGTCAAAGGCATTAATCACACACTGTTTGGCTTGGCCATACTGCCCAACGTTCGACAGACCGCGAATCATGACCAGAGCGAGGACGTGGGGGTGAATGGCTGCAGAGCCATCTTTCAGCTGCAGGCACTCGTTCAGCTCATCGAAGCACTGCTTCACAGCGTGGACGTATGCCGAGACTGATTGACCAGAGGCCTGACGAACCATCATGCGGTCCAGGAGCGACAGCGTGCGTGAAATGGACTGCGCGTCCAGTCTCTCGCACAACACTTCCCATGCGGCTGTCCCGCAGTCGAGTCGTCCAGCGGGGACCCCCGCGATGGCCTGTGCAGCTGGCTTGTTCTGGCGGCAGCACTGAACGAGCATCGCGTGCGCGAACCGCTGAGCGACTGGATTCAGAGGCACGCCAGAGGAGGAAAGAGCAAGTTGAGGGATCAGTGCAGCCCCCTTAATCGAAAGGAACGACAGGAAGTCGCGCTTCCAGGTCTTGAATTCACCCGTCCTCGGCATATGCGGAGCGTCCATGCGAAAAGACCGGGAAAAAGAGTCACCGTCGAAGTTGGTGGCCCAGTCTGCTGTCATCGCAACGAACTCCGGGTCGATCGTGGGCCTGCGGCTGGCGCTGCCGTGGAGTGGGTACTCGTGTACCGGAGGAGGCACAGGGTTGCTAGCAGGCCGGTACTGGTTGGGCACAGGTTGGAACGGCGCCGTGTCGATAGGCACCGGGTGATCGCGCAGTGCGTCCCGACGGAGAAGCTCCGACTGCGTCCGGTCCTGGTCGTCCATTCTGGCGTGGAGCATCTGTAGCTGTTCCATCACCAGTCGAATGCTGTCGCCGGCTGAGACGGGCAACGGAGTGTCGCACGTGCCGGAGTCGACACCCGAGTCGGCGGCCGATGCGGTAGGTGCCGGCTTTGATTTTGGCGCCATCGTAAAAGGGTCGAGTACCCAACCGGACAGTGGAAAAAATCCACTAGCTGTAACTGTGCCTAACGACGGTATACAAAGAGACGGCCTGATGCCCGCCGACCCGTCGGCCTGTTGCCCCGGGGTGTCTCAATGCACTTTTTTCGTATCCTCCACCCAGTGTGGGGCACAGTGACAGCCGAGGCAAGAACAGGCAGGTGTATACGTCCGCTGCTCTACGTTACGGCTGAAGTTGTCGTGCACCCTGGGTATGAGTATTCACCCTCACAATGCTCCCCCCTTCCCCACTCCAGCTTGGACCTGTATGCACCCTGTCCACACAAGCGAGTGCGCTTGTGTGGTTGGCTAGGTCGTCGTGGCGTAGAGTAGAGTAGGTGGTAGTGGGGCTGTTCCGTAGAGTAGTGTTTGAGAAAATGGAAATAAATATACAGAGTAAAGTATGATTATTCGAAAAAAAAAATTGGCTTTGCCTTCGGGCGAGTGTCCAAGTTGCACGCCGAAAGGCACTGTCGTCTCGCGTAACCTTCAGGTGGAGGGCTCCATAACCTGTTGAACGTGGTATGCACGGTTCGATAAGGAAGATACTGTAACGTGATGGTTACAGATACGCTACACGACCAGCCTTGGGTGGCGGCTGGTGTCGAGACAAGAGTGTGTATCAGCTGTCGCTGTCAGCTGTCTGTACGCTAGTTTGTGATATCGCGCTCAGACACTCTAGGTGATGTCCTGTACATAAGGACTTCTAACAGAGCATACATTAGCTCTCTGTAACTAATCTGCATTAGGAATTACTTACAACAGTGTGCGTGTGCGTGTGTGTGTGTGTGTGTGTGTGTGTGTGTGTGTGCGTGTGTGTGTGTGTGTGTGTGTGTGTGTGTGCGTGTGTGTGTGTGTGTGTGTGTGTGTGTGTGTGTGTGTGTGTGTGTGTGTGTGTGTGCGCGCATCTACCCACCCACATGTGTGTGTTTGCGTTTGTGAATGTGTATCTTTATGTATGTGTGGGCGGGTTTGTATGAGTGTGATTCTGTGTGCGCGCGCGAGTGGATGTGTCTCTGTGAGCGTGTGTATATATAAATTGCTCACCCGCATTTGTGTGTCGTGTGTGTGTCTGTGTCTGCGTGTGATTTTGAGCGTGTATCTGCCTCTGTGAGTGTGAATGTATGTGTGTGTATGTGGGCCTGCGTGTGTTAGGGCGCGGGTGTGTATGTGTGTCTATGAGCTTATTCGAAAGTGTGTATGTATGTATCGTGCCTATATGTCTGTAGCGCGCCAATGCGTGTCTATGAGCGTGTGTGTGTTTGTCTGATAATACCTTCTGTTCCTTATTAAGTTTGTTTGATAGACTATCCGTATGTACGACCGACCTATACTGAAATGTCTATTTTATTTGAGGGTAACGTGCCCTCATTCACAGCATAGCTTCTCTTTCATAATATTGCGTGACTAAGCTTGTAACATAATGGCACGCATCGCAGTCAGATAAACACCAAGCAAAACTGCTCATGCCAAAACTGGGCAACAACGTTGTTACGCTGTAAAGTATGTCGAGGTGAATTGGGAGTGTGCCCGACAGCTCACAGAATAGTACATATACGCTGGAGCCATGCGATCAGTCCCTTGCCTACCCAGAGATGCACTGCACAACCCGAATCGCCTGATAGGCTTCAGCTTATCCTCCATCAAAGTCATCGCAGCTCAGCTCTTTATTTGCCTCATGCACCGCATCAGTAACCGTGATGAGTGCCGAAATCACACCGTAGTACCCCACATTTGCTTCGTCACGCGGCACTGCTACTCGCACTGGCCCTCGGAGGCCCTCATGTCCCTTCGCGACACTCTTCCCACCTTTCAAAAGCTCAGGAGCTTACCCGCATGCCGCGAGACGGCAACGTTCAACCTCTGACACTATCCAACCCCATCGCCGACACTATTCGTCACCACTTCGAATCACAGGACTCGACGCGCCTACATCAAATGCGCTAAGCAGTCAATAACATCACCGCCCCCACTCACTACCGCCGTGCACACGTCATCGCTGGCCCGCGGGTTAGACGCAAACGATTCCTCAACCACATGTCCCCCCCTCTGGGACGCACATATCACCACCTTGCCCCAATAACCCATTTTCTTCTCGTCCTCCACCATTGTCATGGAACCCCTCCGATTTTTCAAGAAAACTGGAGTACCTTTAACGTCTCTTAAGGGAAGCACCTCATTGCAACCAGACTCACCTCCCCGGTGGCTTTTGCTCACGACTACTTCCCCACCCCACCCCGGCACCACGATATGCCTCCATGCCAAAATAAGCTGACGACAACCCTACCTCGCCATCCTCCCTAACAAGCCACTACCATAGGCATCAAACGCCCTCACCACCCACACTCCACCCCTCTCCGCCCTTCCTCATACTCAAATCTCGAGCCTTGAATATTTTCCAAGACACAAATTCAAACTTCTCCCCTGCAACGTGGTCAAAATAATGCCCGAACTAAGAGACCCCGAACACTGCCAAACTCAATATGTCGTCCAATGGGCCCCAGAAATTCTACCATATAATGGGAAATTTTCATGAGAGGGTTGGTTTCACCACCACTAATGTCTCCCCCAACTTCGCATGTAAAATACCGCCAAGACCCACACGCTGCGCAATTTGTGGATACCCCTCATCACACAATAGGCAGCATTGCAAATACTGCTCGCATCATGTTTGCCACGTCAAGTGCACCCCCCCCCCCTTCATATGGCGCGGCAAATATGGTGCCGGGGAGGTGGCCGACACGTACAGCCTCGGCCATACATACGAAATCTAATGGGTACCCTATCCTCAACTCCAAGACACCACCCTCCCCATCCCCGGCGGCCAGAAAGCCCTCCATCTTCGAGAAAGATCACTCAGCCGCCATTTCTCAAATCATGATGGTCCCCGGCCCACCCCCGTGGGCCTCCGAACTCGTCACCTTTCAATTCGATGCCACAATCCGGACAGACATAAGCCCCACCGGTGGGATCATTCTCACTCCACTCCCACCCCACATCACCCGATGTCTTTCTCCTCTGCCGCCCGTATATTTGCGCTTTCACCACCCTCGCACGCCCCTGGGTCTAGCACTTGTGTAATCTATTTCGGCCACATCTAACCTCCTACGCGCTCGCAGAGGAAATGTAGCGCCTCGTCACGCACTAAGGCACTCTTTTCGTATCTAGTGACGCATTGCCCCACCAAATACACAAAAACAGACGGGCCACCCACGCCGAGCTCACATCCATCCTTCAATCGACTTTCAACGCCTAAACATATATATAATTGTACTCTATTTTTTATATAATTGTCCAATATTTGTCATTCGTTTTTCTCCTATATGACCGAAAGTGTCATGTTGTAACCACGCGTGTCTCGTAGCAGCTGCCACCATGTGGTAAGAGACACGCACGTTGATTACTCGACATTTTTGTCAGTTTCGCAAAACATTCAGAATTTTCGTACTAAATCGAAAGTGACAAACCCGAGCTGATAACCTTGTTGAACCATGCTACTAAACCCTTCTTATTTGTTGTCTATAAATCTATATGACCGCACCTCCGTGTCCGGAGCCATACGCCGTAACCAAATACCGCGCCTAAAAGTCGGTACCCGATGGTGATATATGATATGTATTTACCCCCGTACTGCCCGAGCAACGGGCTCCCGCAGCACATCCACTACTTCCTAGGTAGTAGCGCCAAGACTCCCCCGGAGTACAACGTAGGGATGCGTCCATTATCATGCCCACCGCGGGGATCTCACAACAGCACTATGCTTCGAATGTCGTGTACTAACGCACTACATCTTAGGGTTTTACAAATTTGGGTTTTCATATGTCTAGGGTCTTCAATTGCGAAAATCGTCGCGCAGTGTTCTCGCGTACTTTGCGCAATCTTCGCGTTTCTGCGTAGTTTATGCTAGTTTCGCGTTTGTCGCGTAGTTTGCGCAAAACGCCCAAGGCTTACGCAACCTCGCAAAGTGTCGCGGAATCTCTCGAAGCTTTCGAAAGTAAGCACGCGAGTTGATCATGATTGCGTAAAAAATCGCTGACAAAAAGGTTGCATTTGCAAGATTTTTCTAGGGACATCATCGTGCAAATGCAGCCGTTTTGTCAACAAAGTTCGAAGCCTCTATTATCACCCCGCCCGCCTTGGGCGATTAACGCCCCCGCAGTGCTTCAACACAACATACCGTGACTCTCAAACGCACGCGCGACAGTACTTTAGCAGAACATACCGTTACTTTCAAACGCACTTCGACAAAACGTAATCATACATCGTCGATTAAGTCCCCGAACCATCAAAATGTCGCACCTTGTTGATTGTCATGGTCCGAATGCCAAGGATTTGATCACCGGGTCCCCATCCAATCGTGAACGTTACTCTTGTGGCACCCGTGTAATCTATGATGTTCCATAGTCGTGTGCCCGATAGGGCTCTCGGGAAATCAATCTTTTGGACGGGGAGAACTTCACCACCGAGGTACCTCACCTCATCTCGGCCTATGAACATATTGCAGAGCTTCTAATTGCTTTGCCGCCTTGATGTTCCCACTTGTCACGTGGAATGTGCAAGTAAGGCGACAAACCCGTACAACTAGCCGCGGACGCGGTGCCTTTGCGTAGGTTGTGCGATGTCCACATGAAGCCGGCATGAGGGCGCTCTCCGATCAAGGTGAAAGTCGTGAGTTTGCAACTAGTGCAACTAAGGTGTGAGTTTGGCGCCCGCGCTCTAGTCGACAGAGGGACATTCCATTGGGGAAAAGATCCATAACGCAGTGGGTGGGCGGTTGATTTAAAACTTGTCGCAAAAAGTGGTTTTACTAACGAGGTACCACTCGAAGAGGTCAGCGAGAAGGGAATATACCGTGATGGGGATGGCAATATTGCCGCGGCCCATGTCACCGTTGTACTTTCTTATTATGAAGAGGTAGATGCGTCGTGACGTGTGATCGGCCTTAAGGTCGTCGGTTTGGCATGTGACATCAGTCTCCCCGCGGCAGAAAAAATAGTAGTTGATGCAGGCGGCAAGTGCAGAACGGAACTCGGTGAGCGTTGGTAACGATTACGGGGACAAATCAATGGTATTGCGGAGGACAGCAACATGCATAACAACCTTGAGTGCCAAGTCCGTCGTGATGGCAATGCGGGCTGCGGGCGGGGTGGGGGGGGGGGGGGGGGGGGGGGGGAGAGTCGCTCGTGGAGGTTGCCGAGTCCGCGGCGCGCGTCGGAAAAGAGGTTGCTGACGAGTTGGAGCAGGTGGTCGCGGAAAGTATCGCTACTTGTTGATCGTAGATTAGTAGGGTTGAAGGGAGTCAGCCGCGACATGGCATTGGAGCCCGCGGCATCATGAGAAGCGGGCGACGGTATGAGGGGTGGCACAGAGTGAGTGGAGGCCGTCTTCGGCGCAAAAAAGTTCATTGTCGTAGTCTGCATAGGTGGTAGGGGCCAAGGAATTGGTGAAGAGTGCCACCGTTGCATGTCCGAGTTTGTCGGTGCCGAGCGATGAAAGAGGCGTATCGCCATGTTGAGTGACCACGGCGCCATGGCAGTGGTGTGTCGGAGTGTGTGATGGGCTGGTCGCGCGATTCCGGTGACATTGGCTATAGCGGCTGAGTTGGAGAAAATGCCGCTGAATAGCGCAGGACTGCTCCGTTGATGTCTCATTTGGTGTGTACCCACGCTGGAATACTTGTCAAAAAACCACCACGCTCCATCCTAGAAGTCTGACCGCCGCGATCTTACCGAACCGTCCGGGACGGATTATGTGGCGAGTTAGGGGGTAGGTGAATGTTTCGTCCGACAGGTTAAGTTGGCGCGGGACCAAGGTGTGCTTGTCCTGTAGTATGCGATAAATGTTGTTGCGGCGCCCGGTTGATGGAGCTTGTCCGCGAGTGCGAGAAGGCAGACGGTGGTAGATTGCAATAGTTGTTTTCGGTAGTCCACTTGGAGCCATCAGGTGGAGGCAGTCAATGTCCTCGCAGTGTGGGTTGCGCCATCGGGAGTTGAAACGCAGCAGGTGCTTATTTTCTATGGAGGTAAAACGGCCGACCGTGTGTGGGCCGCACAGCTGGTCCAGCAGAGCAAGCACCCTTGGGTTGATTTTCCAGTCGTTGTGGTCGATCTTGTGGCTTAGCGTGTGTGCCTAGACGTTCGCCGCGGAACGGATGTAGCGCGACCAGATGTGGATGTCGTTTACTCTGAGGATGCACCTTAAACGGCGGAGCTCATCCATCATGGCGGCGCAGGAGAAAGAGAGGCGAGCTTGGTGAGGGAAGCGTTCACAGCATTGTTGTCCTCTTGGAGGAGGACGTTTGTGGTCTTGGCAAGACAAATTCCATGGCGAGTCGAAATGTGCGCAGCTCTTTCCAATTGGCGTGGTGTGAACGGTCTTCATTATGCCAAAAGCCTCGGGCTTCGAAGGTTTGGGTATCGTTTAGGACCGCTCCCCATCCGTAGCCGTTGGTGTCCGCGCAGATGAAGGCATTCTCGATCGGCACGTAGATGGAGCGGTATGTGTGTTGTGTCGGCACGGTCATCCATCATTACAAGTCCCGTCGGAGCTCATGTGTAAACTTCACGCGGCCTCCCAAAACTTTCCGTGAAGCGAGTACGTAGTGGAACTCGCGAAGGAAGGAGCACGGTGGCGCAATCGCGAGGCAGATGAGTTGGGAAATTCCGGCGAAGAGAGTTGCCGGACTGGGAGTCATAGGCGGGCCTAGGCGGCGTGGCCGAGCGCGCAATCGGCTTGGCGCGCGAGGACGCAGAGCTTCTCGGCGAGAGCGCGGAATTCGCCCTTACCGAGGTCTAGAGTCAAGCCGAGTAACCGAGGTGAGCGCCCAAATTCCCTTGGTGTCGTTGCGTTGGCGGCTCAAGATATCCAAAAGGGATACGATGCGGTCTCAGAGATGAAGAGCTGCGAGATGTGATTCTGCGAGGAAAAGGAAGTCGTCCATGTAGGGGGGCGGGTTGACGCTTCGCAAACGCAAGTTACGCAGGCATCGCCGGGAGGGTTTGGCATTATAGCTGTGTGCTTGCGGCGAGGCAGCTGAGCGGCTCCGGTGGAGGTGATTCGTGAACACATGTGTGAGTTTGCAGAAAAAAATATGCCGATCCCAACCAAATCATCGGGAGACATTATTGAACCATGCAAACACAGTTAGTGTGGAAGATAACGTACGCAAACGTAGTTACAGTCACAGTCCCGCAAACGGAACAGTTACAGCGACAACCAGCCTACAGGCGTGGTGTCGGGACAACAGAAGTGTGAGAGCTGTAGCCTAGCGACAGCTCTGTACCGAGTCAAACAGTTTATCGGTATGTCCGATCTAGACATGTACTAATCATATCTAGAATAGCTTACAGTAGCTATCTGCAACTAATACGTATGCGGTATTACTTACAACACTCCCCCTGCAGGTAGCTACGGGATGAAGCGTTGCATTGGGTCTTGTCCTCCAATGATCGCACTTCGGTGTCTTGCAAGTGCATGTCTGGGGAGGAGTTTGGTGAGCATGGCAGCGTCGGCAAAGCCTGTGAGTTGGAGGCTGTGGTCCATGCCCCCCCCCAACGTCAGGCGCATGTGAATGGTGCCATGAAGGGAGCGGAGGACCTTTTGCAGAGCGCGCCAATGTGCCTCTGTGGGTGAGGCTGGGGCGGAGCCAAGGATGCGCAAGACCGGGGAGACAGCGGGGCGCGTGCAGACGGGGGCGTAGTGGGGGCTGCCCAAGAGACTGGGGTGGACGTTTGGGTCAAAGTCGGGGGTTGCGTGTGTCGGTCGCCCGATGACTATGGGGTCAACGGTGGGGCGACGACGGCCACGGGGGGTGTGGTCGCCACGCTTGGCTGGGGAAGAGTGATGTCCATGGAGAAGTAGAGGTGGGCCACCCGGAAATGGAGAGCGGCCAGCCATTGGGGACGGCGGGGCGTACGAATTCGGGTGGTCACGGGAGGGGGGGACGCCGTGAAAGGGCGCCTCCGGGATGAGAGGTATGGGGTGGTGAGGGGCATATCCAACGGGGGGGTAGGGAGGGTGTGGCGGGAGTTGTTTGACTGCGATGTCGTGTAGGGCAGAATCAGCGGGGGGGTATGGGGGGGTTGCAAGTGTTCACCTACGAGTTTGGGGCGCGAGGGCTCGCGGTGCGCATCGAGGCGGCGCTGTGCGACGGCGGGGTGCGGAAGAGTACTCGCAGCAACAACAGCATCCTCGGCCGACAGCGAGTCGAAACGGGCTGTCAAGTGTGCCACTTGGGCAACGAGCAGGACGAGGGGATCCGGGGGGTGTTCGAGGGGGAGGTCGTGCACGTGGTGGCCCTCCGGAAAGTGTGCGAGGTGAGCGACGTGGCGGCGCTGAGCGACAGGGGGGTGCGGATTAGCACCCGCAGCAGCAACAGCACCCGCGGCCGACTGCAAGTCGAAACGAGCTATCAAGCGCGCCACTTGTGCAAAGATCAGCGCGAGAGTATCCGGGGGGTGTTCGAGGGGGAGGGTGTGCAGGTGGTGGCCGTCCGGAAAGTGTGCGAGGGGAGCATCGTGGCGGCGCTGAGCTACAGGGGGGTGCGATATAGCACCCGCAGCAGGAAGAGCAGCAATGGCGGCCGACCGCGAGTCGAGATACGCGTCAAGGCGCGTCAGTTGCACACGCAGCAGCTCGAGAACACCCTGGGTGGTATGGACAGTGCTCTGCTGAGAGCCTGGGTCAGGGGAATCAACAGGTGCAACAGGCGGGTTTTTTTGCGCCATTTCGACAGAGGGCGAAAAAGAAAGAGCTGGATTAAAAAACAGGCAGCGGTAAAAACCGCTAGCCGGACTCGTGCCTAACAGCGGTATGCAAAGAGACGGCCTGATGCCCGCCGACCCCTCGGCCTGTAACCCCGGGGTGTCTCAGAGCACCTTTTCTGTATCCTCCACCCAGTGTGGGGCACAAGTCGAGGCCAAGGCCAGGACAGGTGGAGCGCTGCGTTGATGGCCTAGTCGATAAGCTAATATGAAAATAAAAAAGGTAAGCTACGGCTAGCGTGCAACCTGTGGATGCGTATTCACCCGACAGTGCACCCCCCCGTTCTCCAGCTTGGACCTGTGTGCACCCTGTCCACACACGACGAGTGCGTCGGTGTGGGTGGCTGGCTATCTCCGGCGGGTGGCTGACTTAAGAGGGTGGTGGCGGGTTTTAAAAATCGCAGTTTATACTGGCGATACCGCCGACTACAAGTTGAAAGTACTAGGTGTCTATAGAAACTTGCCTTCTGCGGGAGAGCTGTCGATCGCAGCTCGCCGAACCAGGTTGTCGCGGGTGAGTGACGTGAGGCGGGGGCCCATAACCTATTGAACCATGCAAACACAGTTAGTGTGGAAGATAACGTACGCAAACGTAGTTACAGTCACAGTCCCGCAAACGGAACAGTTACAGCGACAACCAGCCTACAGGCGTGGTGTCGGGACAACAGAAGTGTGAGAGCTGTAGCCTAGCGACAGCTCTGTACCGAGTCAAACAGTTTATCGGTATGTCCGATCTAGACATGTACTAATCATATCTAGAATAGCTTACAGTAGCTATCTGCAACTAATACGTATGCGGTATTACTTACAACAGACATGCCAAACCTCACAATGCTCCTCTTTAGTTGACTGCGAAGAAGTTATGACTGCGAAGAAGTTTATGTCTTCCTCGCAAGAAACGAGGGTGTAGCATTCATCGGGTATGTCTTTTAGCACTAGCATCCCGTTGCCAAGTACTTATGTACAAGGTAGCTTCTTCCTCGCCGGTCGCTCTCATGCGTTGGCTTATTCGCCCGGGGACAGTTTTTTCTCGCTACATGTCAGACTAGTATATATTACGCAGTACCTTTGGAACCCCTTCGTATCAGTAACTCGCCGGTAGCGGAACGTTCATGTGAGCGCATGTCGCTACACCTACCCGCCCTGGGACACACGCTACAAGCACTACACCTTCGACTAAGATGGCACCTTCCTCGACGCAAGCTAGGGCGACGTCAAGACCTCGGCTACCTTGAGGGGGGTGTTAGGACTAGCATCCCGTTGCCTAGTACTTATGTATAAGGTAGCTATTTGTCATCCTAGTACTTAGTGTCATGCTATTAGCGGAACTCTATTCCCTATTAGTGGCGGTCGGCCGGCCCTGCCGGTGCCTTCGCCGGCCGCCATCTCTCTCCTCTCACTTCTCTAGTCACCACAGCCGGCCCCCTTGTGGGGCCGGCACGACCTACATGTAACTATCCGTTCCCGATTTCGATAGGGTTGTGATATTTTCAATAGTCAAGGTGTGTGGGGAGCATCTGCGACTCATGATGATGGGGAGAGCGTGGACGTCGGTCCGACGCTAGTGGGGGTTATGTAAGGGGAGCGTCTTTCGTTTTGATGCTCGACGCGACTTTGGAAAAAAGTTTGGAGTCCATCACTCCATCCCTTGTTTCCATTCTCCGATTCAAATGGAGGAGATAGAGATCAATTTGCGCCTTCCCGCTACGGTCGCGGTTGAAATGGGTTCAACGATGCGGATGAAATCGGGTCTGTGTGCTCGAGAGTGGAGTTTCGGAGGAAGAGGGGCATTATGGTAGGAGTGGTGGGAACGATGGAGTGTAGGCCTGTTTCGACTATGTCCGTCACCCCCGATACACAAGGATGGGTATGTATGGGCGGTGGCGTCCATGTCGGGAAGGCAATCAATTCGTGAAGGAGGTTTAATTGTTTGATAGGTTCATTGCCAAGCTATTAGTAGATATTGTCCCACCCTTGGATGTTTTGAGGACGAAGATGAGCAATTGCAGCGCAATGGTGAGCCGGCTTTGGCGAAGGCCATTCATGAAAGGGCAGTTATCGGTAATGTGACTTTTCCTAAGGAACAAGCCACAAGAGGCCTGCGCTGCGTTGGGCACCATGAGAATAGTCGGGTGCTATGGACCCCTCATAAGGAATTTTTGCTTGTTACTGAACTCTTGTTGGGTGAGGTCGCGATGGTGTTTTGGGACGTTGAAGATGGCTTGGAGGCTTGGTTGAAATGGGTGATATGGAATATGCGACCGTGTTTGGTGCCGTTGGCTAGGGGTTTTGCTGTGCGTGGCGAAATATCTTTTTTATATTAGTAGTGAAAATGCGATGGGTGGAGGATTGTCAGGTAACTTTTTGATTGTGTAGGGACAAATGTTATTCACCCAGTGTGGGTTCATACCGGTGGAGTATGTGAGGGAAGGCATGTGTCCATTTGCCGTCATGCGCGGTGGGGAGCCTATCGGCGAGGTCATTCCCAACGGACCCATTTTAGGCTTTAATTTTGCCAAAGTGTGCGAGCACTCCGAGCTCAATCCATTGCTTGATTTTGTCTTGAATGGATTCAAGGACGTCCTTGCAAATATAGGGTTTTTAAAAATAATATATGTACGACCATCGCCACGATCTCCCGCTCGGCAAGCAGTCCGATAATTTTTTTCGAGACGAGATACTCCCGGAATACTCTCTTGCTCAGGGTGCGGGACTTGTATCCTAGGGACGTCGACTACTCATGTGGACGTCAAACCTGCCTTGGGGGTGAGGCACGACGCGAAGCACGCCGGAGGCGGGTCGCAGCCGAAGGAGCGACACGGTCTAGCGGCGGCGGTTATCAGGATCTGCCGCCGCCGGAAAATCCCGGTACGGAGGGTTTCGGTAAAAAATCCGTACATCTTTTGAGGACGGCACCTCGATTCATGTGCTCGACCAACCCCTACCCTAGTCGGTACTCATTTATCGATAGGCTGCCTTAGGCAGTGTGCCTAGGGCTGTTGCAACGGCATACTGCTCGTACATGCGGGCCCCTAACAACGTAATTCACCTGGGGAGGGTAGGGACGGACACAACGCGATCAAACAAGTGTTGGAAAATATACGGACAAGGACCGGGGACATGAGACTCTTATACGGAGGCACGAGCGCCCGCCGGACACCGTCTCATGCTATGGCCTTCCCTTCTTCCCAGCCTCCGAAGGAGGAGGGAAGCCCATGCTAGGTGGCGAGCTGCGACGGGAGGAGCATCGGTTATGTCGGACGAGGCAAGTTCATCGTGGATCGAGACGAGACCGTTGACGACATGAGCGAAGGAGTTTTTTAGCATTGTGAGGTGCTTCTTTGGTTAGGCTAAGTTGGCAACCTTAGACTAATAGTAGAACCTAATATCTGGATCTAATTATACAGCGTAGAGAGAATTAGTAAGATTGTCTTAGGAACAGGGTCTCTTACAATCTGGGTGTGGCGTAATTCTATTCTGTACCGGTCTCTCTCCTCTACCAGTAAGTCCCCGTCTTAAATATCCACACCTCAGGTGTTCTAGAAACAGCCTTAGAACCTGTAGCTTGTGCTGTCTGCTAACTAAACCAAACTATTACTAGTGATACAGGTTAACTGAGGTTACATGTACCGTCTATCCAACCTTATCGCACAAGCTCTTAGAACTATCTAGAAAAGAACTATCTAGAAGAGATACTGCTAGTAACTCTGTACTGTCGAGGGAAAATACGGCGATACAGTTGTACTGCCGTGATGACAATAAAAGAGTCACTGAATATCGCTACCATTTAGAGGAAATAAATAATGTCAGATACTAGCACTTAGCTAAATGGCTAGGATATGACACTCTCCCCTCCTTAAGCACCAGCGTCCTCGCTGTGCAGTACTCAGGCTCTTGGTTTCTTGGGGGTTCTTGCAGGCCAGCGATTGCGAAATCTGACAAAGTCAGGGGTGCCAGAAAATTCTCGATAAACATCCGTTCGAAGGAATTCGGAAAAGATGTTTAAGTGGTTGACTCCTCGCATGGGTTCCCAAGTGTCCTCGCTAGGTACGTTGAACGGTGCTGCCCATCGGACCTTAAACAAAAGTCCCGTGCCATTGGAGTTAAAAGCCACGTCGAGTATTTTGTCGACTTCAAATTGCTTCGCATCGTGCACAATCGGAATTGGCTGCGCACTGTTGGCATGTTCTGGTTCTGAATTCCATTTTTCCAGTAGACTGGCGTGTACAACATCGTGAATCCGTACTCCAGGGGGTAGGTTAAGCCGAAATGGAACCGGGGAAACTTCCTCCGTAATGAGAAACGGTCCAATGTAGCGGTCGCGTAGTTTAGAACATGGCTGTTGTACAAACCGTAGATTTGTCGCCTTGAGCTTAACCTTGTCGCCAACTGTAAAAGGTACTGGTAACCGGTGCCGATTTGCAGCGTCTTGCATGTGTGCCTGGGCTGCTTTGACGCAGTCGTGGGCAAATCTGTGCATCTCGACCAGAATCTTCACTTGCTCCGGTAAAGTACGGCTAGGCTCGTTATCTTCAAATGTAGCCGTCGTTGGAGATGTCGGCTCAAATCCTAGCGTCGCCTTAAATGGAGACATAGTCGTTGACGTAGAAACCGCTGCGTTGATCGCGAACTCCACGTTGGTAAGGTGTTGAACCCAGTCATCGTGCAAGGGGTGCACATAGCATCGTATGACTTGCTCCCATGTCTAGTTTACTCGTTCAGTTTGGCCATCTGTCTGGGGGTGATAGCTCGTAGAGATATTAAGCTTGGTGCCAACAGCCCTAAATAGGGTTTGCCAGAAGTCGCTCATAAACCGGGGATCTCGATCGGATATTAATTTCCGTGGTAAGCCAAAATGCCGAAAAACAGCGCGGTGCATAACTTTTGCTAATTGTTCCGCTGTAATCGTTTTCGTAATTGGCTCGACAATCGTCCGTTTCGTAAGCATACAGACGAATACCACCACAGCATCATACCCATCGCACTCAGGAAGGTCCGTAATCAGGTCAAGCGATACATGCTCAAAGGGCCTGGTCGGTACCTCATGCGATTGAAGGAGTCCATAAGGCTTGTGTCGCGCTGCCTTGTTGCGTTGACATGTAACACAGCTGCGTACATAGTGTTGTACTGTCCGCTTCATGTTAGGCCACCAAAACGTCCGGGTTACTGCTGCCAATAGTCGAATAATACCAGGGTGTCCCGCGGTCGGTGCGTCGTGTAGTTCGTACAGTACTCTTGATCGCAATGTAGAGACGTTCGGAACATACAGTCTTGTCCCGTAGGCGTACAAGAGTCCATTAGATTGACGTACCAGCCAGGTAGGCAGAGATTTCCGGGTAAGCAAATATTTGTCCGAATCGTAAGCGCTTTTGATTTCCGCATGAAGTCCTGAGTCAGGATGTAACCGGGATTCCAGGAAAAAAATCTGTGCGTGTAACTCGCATTCTGCTTCGTCGTTGGTCCAATCGCGTAACATTTGCAGCTTCTGTAATGAGTCCTTCAGGTCAGGTCGGCGAGACAGAGCGTCTGCCTGGTTGACTGCTCCCTTCTTGTATACGATGTCCAATTGTCGCTGGTAAGGTGCTAAAACTTGAAGCCATCGCACCTGTCGAGTAGACAAATCGCGCTGCCGAAAGAAGTGTCGCAACGTGTCGTGGTCCGTAATTACTGTAAATCCCGCCGCGCCATCTAAGTAGCAACGGAACTTCAGTAGAGCGTCGCGAACTGCCAGTAGCTCTTGTTCGTGGACATGATAGTGTACCTCATGCTTGTTCATCTTTCGAGCATGGTACGCAACAGGTTGTAATCCAATACCTTGGTCTTGTAATAGCACAGCTCCTACTGCAAATCCAAAAGCATCTGTGTACAGTGTGTACCTTGCATTAGGAGAAGTGTCACGAATTACCAGTACTGGTGCACGTACCATCGCGTCTTTAATTTGCTCGAATGCTCACTCGGCTTGAGGAGTCCAGCGAAATTCCGGCGTCTTTTTGGTCAGGTCCGTTAATGGGGTTGCTAGGGTTGCGAATTGGTTGATAAACCTCCGGTAATATCCAGCAAGTCCCAGAAATCCACGTACTTCAGTCACAGATTTCGGTCGGGGCCAATTCTGTACTGCCTCAACCTTGTCGGGGTCCATTCGGATCTGTCCAGCTTCCACCACATGCCCAAGAAAATTGACGCTCGATCGTCCGAAGTAACACTTAGAGAGTTTGATATGCAACTGGTGTCGCTGCAGCTCTCGTAACACGAGTCGAATATGCTCGAGGTGTTCGTCGGCCGTCTTACTGTAGATCAACACGTCGTCCAAATATACCACGCAGAACTTGCCAAGATACGGGGCCAAAACTCGAGTCATCATCGCTTGGAATCCAGCTGGGGCATTACAAAGTCCAAAGGGTAGAACGCAGTACTCGAACAATCCGTAATGAGTTCGGAATGTTGTCTTATGTATGTCGCGCTCCTTGACTCGAACTTGATGATAGCCTTTATACAGGTCAAGCGTGCTGAAATAGTGAGCCCCATATAGCGAGTCGAGTAACTCATCAATCCGGGGTAACGGTGTTCGGTCTTTCCTCGTAAGGTCGTTGAGTTTCCGGTAGTCTACGTACATACGCATGGTACCATCCTTCTTGCGTACAAATAAAATCGGGGCACCGTACGGAGATTTAGACGGACGAATCCAGCCTTTTGCGAGTAAGTCTTGCAATTGTACTTGAACCTCCCGGAGTTCTGCTGGTGACATACGGTACGTTCGCTCCTTAGGTGGTTCATCGCACTCCAAATTAATTTCAAAGTCGCACTCGCGAGTTGGCGGTAGACCGTCAGGCTCCTTGATAATGTCCGTAAACTCATTTAGGGAATCTCGTAACGAAGTCGTCCACTCAGGTTGTTGATCAGTGTTGATGTCGTCGACCTCGTCATGAACTTCTCGTAGGCCAATCACGAAGAGGTCTGCTGGTTGTTGTCTAAGCAGCTTTGCCATCGCATCCGCCTCCAAGTGATGTACTGTCACATGTACGGTGTACTCGTCGCCAGACACCATAGTAGCTTCGCCAGTTTTACGGTCGCGAATCGTTTTAGTAGACCAATCTATATCCGGGTTGACGGCTTGTAACCAAGGTTGACCGAGGATGATGTCGAATTTATCCAGCTCTGTCGTAATTGCGTCCAGACGTATGTCTAGGGTCCCTACTGTGAGCACTTCATTCCGTAGTCGCTGGCGAGTCGTAGTTGTATTACCATCTGCCAATTTTATCCGGTATTTCTCTCCAGTAACCGTCGGGATGTGATGCTCCCGTACCCACTCAGCCTTGCAGAAATTTTCCGAAGCGCCAGAGTCAACCAAAATACGGCATCGATGTCCGCGTAAGGTGCCTCCCAACACTAACATACTTGTTCCAGACTGGGTTGTGGATACATGTAGCGTCGCAGGAACACTGTCTTCCAGTCGGACGTTCTTGTTCATCCACCCGTCGATCGGTTTCCCAAAAGTCTCGTAACGAAGAGGGAACTGCTGTTCTCCACGGATTAGATAACCCGTACGCCGTGCCGAAATTGATTCCTTCCAGGTAGCCCATACTGCCGAAGAAGTTGACGTAGCGTCCGGTATCGATCCGGGTCGAACGCGAGCGATATACACGTAGTGCTTATTTTGTCCGGAAGACTCCGTCCCTAAAAGGCGTAAATTTGTTTCGCTCACCTTAAATCCAGTTGTCTCCGTAAGAGCTCGCACTGCTGTGTATTCCGGGGTCGCGTCTTCAATCTCCTGTTTGCCACCAGGAAACCAGACCATGCCAATGTCCTCTTTCGCTAGTAACACTCGTCGGCCATCGGTAACAAGAGTCGTCGAGTGAGTCCAGTAGGTCTTCGGGGGATTCTGTAGATTCTGAGGCAGAAATCGAACTCGATCGGTGTCGTCGACGTAGACTTGCGTCGTCCATCTTGTCGGTCCAACATCTTGCCTTCTTCCTTCTATTCCATCGTTCGTGGGGCAAGTAAACACATGTTCTTTCGCCGCCAGCTCGTCGACAAGTCGGAAATTTCGCAGCAGCTGGAACCATGGTTTTGCCCTCCATTTTGGAACCACTATAACCGCTCTCAGATGGGGATGAAGCAGTTTACTCCGCAAATAATGGCCCAAAAAATCTTCCAATTCATTAAATGGCGCATTTAGCCAAATTCTCCGGTACTTCTGTAAATCTCTCTCCTGAAATGGGCGCGCCGGACAGCAAAAGTCCTCCGCCACTTGAGAATTAAGGCCGTCATTATCGCTAGCTCCATCTAAGTCGAAAGGTCCGTAGGTCTGAGAGTACTTTAGGAAATACTCCCTATTCATCATCCAGTCGCCAAAGTCCTTGCTCCTAAAGACTGGCCTCAATGTCGTTTGAGGTAACGGGTCTCGTACTTCTTCTGTTCTGGTCTCTTCCTGAGTCGCTGTAGGAGACGAAACCTCATCCTGCAGCTTGCCGCGAGCTGCCGACTCAGGTCTCACTTTCCCGGCCGGGATTTCTTCGTTCTGTCGTTCTTCTTGCTCTTTCTGTCTGGGCAGTCGATAGCGATGTGTCCCTTCTTGTGGCAAATGAAGCACTTGCCCTCCTTCTTAAATCTGTCGACCTCCTCTTGAGTGAGGCGTCTAATCTCGTACAGCTCCCGCGGCTTTTCTTCGGTCGCGCCATGCGAATCTTCCTCCGACTCACTGTCGATCTCCTCCGCTGCCTATGAAAAGTCGCTGTCTTCTTCGATGGCGTTCAGTCGGCCTGTCGAGCGTTGGGTCGTCTCAATCTTGGTCTCCGCTGCCTCCACTCGCAGAGATGCTTGAATCGCCTCGTGTAGGGTCTTAGGGTTTTTCAGGGCAACCTCCTTATGAATCGAGGGTCTCAAACCGCGCTGGAAATCATGTACGTTATCTTCTTCGTGACGGTGAGGAAGCTCCAATAATTGTTCTCGAAAATAGTTCGCGTACTTCAAGACCGTGGTTTTCTGTCTCGCTTTGTCCAAATTCAATCTCGCTTGTTCCGCCGGTGTTCTTCCGCAGAATTCCTGAATTAAGGATTTATCCATCTCAGAAACTCCAGAAAATTCTCCACCGACTTCATCTCCAGTCTGCGCAACTTGGGAGTACCACCACTTCGATAGTGGTCCTTCCAGAAAGCCAGATACCCAGTACACTCCTCTTTGCTCTTCAGGGTTAACGCTGTGATACCGTAGATACCCTCGTGCATGTCGGAACCAATTTCTCAGCTCGTCGATGTTAGTCGTAGCGATGCTCTTGATCTTGGCTGGTTTGACATCGTTCGGCATCATGCTTGGCATCTCTCGCGTCCTCTCCGATCTCAATTGTTCTCCTCGAAGAAAATTCTCCGTTTCTCGGCTTCTGTTCACTCGTCCTTCAAAATGTCTGAAACCGTTGTCGACGTGGTCACGCAGTTGAGATAGCTCAGTCGAAAAAGTGTCAACTCGGTTACTTAGTCGTTGTAGCATCTCGGTGACGTGTACCGACATAGGCTCCATCGTGGGACTCGATCCTTCTCGCACTGTCTGTCTTCTACCATCTGTCGACGTCGGCTGTGTCGGCCCAGAAGGTGCCCCCTCTGGTCGACCATCAACTTCCTCTGGTAGTCTCTCTCCTGCTCGGTTACACATCTTCGTCTCGTCTAGCTGTTCCGAGGCTCCGAAACCACGTGTGAGGTGCTACTTTGGTTAGGCTAAGTTGGCAACCTTAGACTAATAGTAGAACCTAATCTTTGGATCTAATTATACAGCGTAGAGAGAATTAGTAAGATTGTCTTAGGAACAGGGTTTCTTACAATCTGGGTGTGGCGTAATTCTATTCTGTACCGGTCTCTCTCCTCTACCAGTAAGTCCCCGTCTTAAATATCCACACCTCAGGTGTTCTAGAAACAGCCTTAGAACCTGTTGCTTGTGCTGTCTGCTAACTAAACCAAACTATTACTAGTGATACAGGTTAACTGAGGTTACCTGTACCGTCTATCCAACCTTATCGCACAAGCTCTTAGAACTATCTAGAAAAGAACTATCTAGAAGAGATACTGCTAGTAACTCTGTACTGTCGAGGGAAAATACGGCGATACAGTTGTACTGCCGTGATGACAATAAAAGAGTCACTGAATATCGCTAAGATACAGGTACCATTTAGAGGAAATAAATAATGTCAGATACTAGCACTTAGCTAAATGGCTAGGATATGACAAGCATGCCTTACCCCTCCCCCCCCCGCTCTGGCACAATCGGAGCATATGCGCGTAGGTACGATAGGTCTGACTCGACAAGCGCATGTTGAACAATTTAGATGATCATCGCCCTCGCATCGGTTGGAACAGACCGCGCATCGTGGACAATAGCGAGAAATTATATTTGACACCAATATGCAAGAAAAAAGTAAATATAGAAGAGAAAACAATGTTGTTTACGGGTGTGATTTTGGCGTTGTGGTTGTTGCCAATGGAAAGGTTGGGATGAGTGGTTTCACGGCGTACATTTTAGCATCGAAGAGACCTACAATATATTTGATCACAAGAGGCGCCCATGGACATCAACCATTAACTCGGTATCGTTGTAAACAATATCAAAATTTGAATTACCACCGATATCCACACAACCCAAGGGCAATGTGCGGTCGGCCATATGAATTAAACGGTCGTAACTCAATCATATGAGGTCAAAACTCTTTGAATAGGGTACCATTGGACGTGTCTTTTAAATGCGCGTCGAGTGCATCTGCTCACGAGTTCATATACCCAAAAAACATTGGGCGACTTATTTCATTTTCCTATATTTTTTCGGTAAAGCAAAACCGCATTGCCAAGCCACATCTATCGAATTTGGCTCACATCATGAAGCGATTTGTGCGGGGCCTGTCGATAAAATGTGTACCACTTTTTCGTTCCTACTATTGTACAAGGCCAACTCCCGATGTGTGCCACGCGTGGGGCGGGTGCATGTGGCGGCACAAACATAATATACCCCAATAACTCCAAACCGCCGTCAACATGATGCGGCCCAAACGTCGAAGTTGGATCTCGCCCCTCGCTAGTCGCCATCATCCATTTATCAAAGAGTGTAATGTTAAACAAAAACTGCATCATGCAGGTTTTTACTCGCTTGTTTTCCATATGCATCACCCGTGCGGCCGTACATGCGGCGTGAACTTATTCCATGCTCCATTCACACATCCGCAAACCAAGCCTCGTGCATTCAACACGGCATTCACGCCTCCACGCAGAATCCACGCACTATCCAACATTTTCTAATCACTACTCGGAGCCCGCTCTTCGCAAGGTCATATTCTATTATACCGCTACGGGGCCGTATCACGGAGGTGCCGTTCAACTCTAGTGGCGACTGGCACATGAGTAACAACTAGCTTGTTGCTTTCGTGAGCGTTTCTACATACACCCCATGCAGCAATTCCCCCAGATAGGGTTGCGTGGCTCATTGAGCAATATGCAGCTCATCGGTGTGGGCCCTTGAGATGTGCATTCGTGTGGTGCTCGGGACGACGACGTGAGTAGCTTAAACAATTTCATGGGAATTCATGGGCTATTGGGCTTAATTCGACAATGTCGTCAGACAACACTCGCTTTAAGCTCCGCAACTAACCACACCGAGTGACGGCTAACTACTTGTTTCCCGGCTTTTTTGCAGTTGGGTGTACGTGGGTGCGTGGTGCTTGATGTGGTGCGAGGCGCACGTGTTCTTGATTTTTGCACATTTTCTTGAGTTTTTATTGCACATCACATTGCACCTCGTCTAGAATTTCTTTAGAATAATCTGCTTAGGTTTATGCACAATGCAGTGCTTCCTTTTGCCGTGCTTTGGATTCCGTGATCCTCTTGTCACTCTTGCCCTTTTGTTACCCGTCCCTTTTTCCCTGTCCGAGCTCATCTTGTTTCTCTTGTAATTAAATCAATATCGTCCGGACTTTTGTAGAGGGGTGTACTATTCAATTCTAAATTCCCTACGCACAAGCACAATAACGACAAATACGGACGGGTATACGGTACCTGTACCTTTCAAATTTGTAGTTCCATACATATATGTTATTCCACTGCCTTTTCTTGTAAGAAATTGCCTTCTTATGTATATTATTGGCAGGTACGCGCAGCCGCGGGCGATGGTGATGATGACGATGCATGCGCGCGGATGATTATTGGAGGCCGCGCGTGCTAATAACCGTGCCGGAGAGCCAACACCAGCGCGCTTATTGAGTAACTCGACCTAAATCAACGAACTCGCCCTGCTTGCACAGCACGCAAAGAACCAAACCCGCGTCGAGCAACTGGTAGTCACCGACGGAGACGACCGTCGTCGTTCCTAAACAGCATCAGCGTTCCTGAGCAGATTCTCCTGGAAGTAGGCGGGCTGCTGCTCTTGTGCGGGTTCGTGAGGGGCGCACACGCGCGGGGCAGTAGTTTTAAGTAGTACATACGGAGGATACTGTCGACAAACTCGCAACTCGTCGGACGACAGGATTCAGCCAGTCGGTCGGTCGGTCGGCTGTCGTGTCGAGTTGCGCTCGGCGTAGCGAGTCGCAAAGGGGTTTTCGAACTGCAGGCGGTGGGCGTGGAGTTGAGGGCTTTCCTGATATCCATATCAGCAGGCGGTATTCAGGGGCGACATGGAGCAGATGTATCGTTCGGGCGGCAGTCGGGGGGCGTCGGCGACTCGACGCGACGGCGCTCGAAAGTCGGCGGCACAACAGGCGTACCGCGCCGAGGTAACCCACACTTGTCCTCGCCCCCACGCACACCCCCATCCAGCAGCCCAACACGTCGACGCAACAACTTTCTTAGCTATATGCACGAGAACTTGGTGCAATGAGTTGGGTTAAGCCGCGCTTGCCAGCCGACGGGTCCGACGCACATCGGAGGTTTGGTATTGCAAAGCAATTAGTTTCGCCGACTTGTTCGCTGATGGCCGCCATGTGCTGCCACGCTGATGGATTTCCGTAGCTGGAGCAACAGATACGGGAGAAGGAAGTACGCAAGGCAGCCGCGAAGCAACGAGGTGCGAAGCACTCGCTACCGAGGCGCACGAGTGTGCTGCGAGTGTGTTTTGTTGATTGATTGATTGATTGAGAGAGAGAGAGAGAGAGAGAGAGAGAGAGAGAGAGAGAGAGAGAGAGAGAGAGAGAGAGAGAGAGAGAGAGAGAGAGAGAGAGAGAGAGAGAGATAGAGAGATGAAAAAGGGGGAGGGATTATGTGTATGTGTTTATGTGTGTGTGTGTGTGTGTGTGTGTGTGTGTGTGTGTGTGTGTGTGTGTGTGTGTGTGTGTGTGTGTTTATGTGTATGTGTATGTGTGTGTGTGTCAGTGTGTGTGTGTGCGCGTGCGTGCGTGCGTGCTTGTGTGTCTGTGTCTGTGTTGATTGATCGAGTGTGCGAGTGTCCTTATGGCATGATGGGTGTGTTTGCATAATGATATGTGTGTGTTTGGTGTGTATGGTGTGTGCGCGTAGAATGTGTGCGTGTGTGTGTGTGTGTGTGTGTTGATATAACGTGCGAGTGTCCTTACGGGATGGTGTGTGTGTGTGTGTGTGTGGCGTGTGTGTGTGGCGTGTGTGTGTGTTGAAGCTGTGCGAGCAAAGGACTGACGTTCAAAACTGATTTAATTGTGGCAGAGGCAGAGGACTCATTCCCCAGCACGCCCTCCCACAAGGTCTTCCCCTGGGAGAACACCATTGGCCGCATGGGTGCGTAGTGCCTATGTTCCTGTCTCCCTCTCCCCGCCTCAGTCTCAACTTCCCCCCCCTCTTCAGTGCGTTGCATTGCGTTGCGCTGCATTCTTGGCTGAGCACGGGGGCGACGGGGTGGATGTTGCAGCTGGTGGGGGCGGCGACCCGGTGCGAGACCGGCTAGGCAACGTGGTGACTGACCTCAGAGAAGTGCTCATCGAGGTGCGTGGCCAATCATGATGAGGGGAAGGAAGGCTATTGATGCAGTGTTTTAGGGTTTCACCCCCTTTGCCCCCCCACACGCATGGCATATCATCGCTTGAAGGGCATCTGTAGGCACGGGGGCGTGTTTAGTGCGGTGAGTGGTGGGGATAAGGGGACATCGACTGAGCCTTTGAACGCATATGTACGGTGCGTTGTTGTGCAGACGGTGGGGCGGGATCGCGGGGAGTGGATAAACGAAATGAAGTCCGGAACGTCTACACCGCAGCGGTCACACGCGCCGCCGCACGGGGAGGAGTGGTGGGAGAGGGCAGACCGGAAGGCGGGCAGGTGGGCGGGCCCGACCTTATCAACCGCAATTTCCCCCCTTCACTTCCCCATTGCATATCACCGCAGCCGCACAGTGCAAAGATGCATCGCCCGAGTGCATAGAAAAACCAGCCGTGCACCAAAGCCCTGCCAGTCTCGATGCTTTTCTGGGTTCAATAGATACGCTGATGATGGGAATTTAGAATATGTCGTTGCAGTCAGAGCAGTGCACATCTTGTGAAGACATGGCCGTTTACACTATGGCCGTTTCGTTTTGACGATGTCTTTATTTTGTCAATTTAAAGTATTTTCATCAATCACTGTAAGTGTCCAGTGATGAAAGGTGGATTTTTTATGAGGAGATGAAATTATTCACCACCTCACCACTTTCAGCAATGCTTGTGGTGACAATGCCAGAGCACTAACAACGATGCCATATAATGTGAAGTTTTTTGATAGGTTTTTGTCTTTCATTGTTAATCCGCTGTACTGAGAACATGCCCCCGTTTGTGCGGCCAGGGGCCCCGCGCACTCGAGTCAGCCGATGAGCCCCACTGGGAGTGTGCACGGCTACGAGCAGCGCCCTCACCTGGGCCGCCATCACTCCTCACCCTCCATCCCCGCGCCCTCCCCAGCCATGTCACCCCACACGCCGCAGCGCCACCCCTCCGGCCCTATGGACCCCCACCACCACCACCGCCCTCAGCCCGGCGGCCCGCATCGCGTCACCCGCGTGGACAGCCTGCGTGCGGAGGGCGATGTTGCGGTGGTAACTTTTGTGAGGGGCGGCCGAGTGTCAACCTTCAACGTTCCAGGAATGTCGGTGGAGGAGTTCGAGGACATGCTGAGCTCTTGGAGCGCAGCGCAGCAGCATTACAGCCCCGCTGCAGCGCGCGGGTATTAAGTAGGGTGTCGACTGTGGGTTGGCGTTGGATGGTTGGCTAGTTGTCCATTGATTTGGGGGGCGCAGCAGTGGGGGTTGTCAAGTTTTTTGTTGGGGATTGGCGCTATTGCGTGAGGGGTATCATGTAAACAAACCATACTTAGGTTCTGTAATTTATTTACAAGACAAATATTACCGATTGCTGCGATTGGCGTCGATGTGTCAGAGAAAGGATGCCTGTTGCACGTGAAGAGGGAAGAGGGAAGAGGGCAACCATACGCACTGTCAATAAATGCGTATGATACGTTCGATGGGGGAACGGGAGCGACATGGGAGTAAATATTAAACGGTTTACATAAAGTGGTAACCTCTTGCAATACTATTTTGCGTACGGATTATGCTTCAGTACGAGTTTCAGCGGATTGCTATCTGCCGACTGTGATGACCGCGGTCATCACTGCATCTGCTTGGAAATTTGGATGCTGATGCTCTTGCTTGTTTCCCTGCTCAACTGGACTGATTCGTTCCTGCGTATTAATTCATTTCCTTTCTATTTGGTGGCTATTCGCTGCTTTGCTTGTAAATAAAAAACATCGATCTTTTGTCAAATCTATGAATGTCTGAATTAAGCGGTCGAGAATCGGACCTTTAGGTACGGGTTACTTTACATCTATTGTACCCGTATCTGATGTCCGAATGCCTCCGTATAAAAAAGATCGGCAGGATTATATCTCCGGAGGTATCCGTACGGGTTTTTAACAAGTACAACAAAGTACAGTCGTTTCTGGTTTCGCTGAACGGGATGACGAGCCGAGGAACTAAGCTGACCCCCAAACGGCAAGGCATAACACGCGAGCTGTCTACGTTTCCAAGGCACCTGGGGAGTGGGACAGACACAGAGTACCTCGAAAGCTCGGGAGGGCTTACGAGTTCTGCCGGTTGGTGGGGTAGGCGGCGGCAGGATGTCGGCTGCCGGAGGTATCGTCGCCGGTGAGGGGCAACAGCCGGCGCGGCAAAAGGGGTTGACCGACACACTGGGCGAGCAAGTGACGGGAATCGTGGCGCCCGTCTCAATATGCATGGCCCTAACTGTGGCGCTCGTGCGCGTGCTGAACCCTACCGGCGCCAGCGGCTCCAGCGCCGTGGCCATCGCTACCGTCTACTACAGCGAGGACGTACGTGCCCCGTAAATTCCTGACACGTAATAATTATCAACACACTCTGCGGCTCGTCCAAAAGAAAAATGAACTGCACTCAAAAGCACACGTGCAGGTACCTGGGGCTTTGCAGGTGGAAATCACGCAGAAGAGCTCCGGTCACTCCAGCAAACTGGGGTCGTAGTGAGTGCTTTCCGTCGTAGCAAAGTAGTATCTGCCTGACACCTCCGTCAGAGCGGGGATGGCGTTACGCCGTAAATAGGTTACCAGTGAACACCGTAAGTGACTTGAATCACATCAGGGGTGGCTATGCTTGGATAACCAGGATCACGGGCCTTCGCAGCACCGCTGCTGGGGAGATGGCACGGCTACAGAGCAGCAGAAATAATGCATAATGACGGAGTTAGGTGGTCAGGCGTCCATTCACCCAGGATATCAAAGGCGTAAATGGACCGAAAGAGCGCCACTGAGAACCACCTGACCGCAGCCTTCTTTTGAAATATCCAGTATTCCTCACCCTATACTCTAGCACCAGCTTCAGGCTCTTACAAAGGGAGAGTATGTGTCTCGAATAGATGCAGTGACAGCTCGTTTCGAGTGCAAATACATCCACACAGTAAAAGATTTCCCCAGTAATGATCTTGCTCTGTTAATGCCCCCCTATATACATCGTATTGAAGTTATGTGGTATGATTGGGTGGTACTACAGGCAGGGGACTCGACGGGTGAAAAGCTGGCGGGCTCTGTCATCAATGCGCTCATCTTTGTGGCCATCATCGGCGCAATGACGATGGTTCTGTTCCTGCTCTTCAAGTACAAGTGCTACAAGGTCATCTACGCCTACATGGGCTTCGCCGGCTTCAACATCTTTTTCTTCCTCACAGGCACACTGTGGCTGAAGCTGATGCAAGCGTGGCACCTTCACATCGACGCCATATCTTTCTGCTTCATCCTATACAACTTCGCGGTGAGCATCCCCGCCCCTTCCCTATCTCTCTCTCTCTCTCTCTCTCTCTCTCTCTCTCTCTCTCTCTCTCTCTCTCTCTCTCTCTCTCTCTCTCTCTCTCTCTCTCACACACACACACACACACACACACACACATCATCGCGCGCACACAGACACACCCGCACACATTTATACCACAAGCAGGCATACTCTCTCTCTCTCTCTCTCTCACACATACACACACACACACACACACACATCACGCATACACGTAGAGGCTCTCCCACTCACACACACACTCTCTCCCTCACGCACACACACACACACACACCCACACACACATCACGCATACACGTAGAGGCTCTCCCACTCCCACTCTCACTCTCTCTTCTCTCTCTCTCTCTCTCTCTCTCTCTCTCTCTCTCTCTCTCTCTCTCTCTCTTTCTCTCCCTCTCTCTCTCTCCACCACCACCGTCACCGTCACCCCCAGCAGTATGCAGACACATACACGCGCGCGCGCGCACACACACACACACACACACACGCACGGATACTCCTCCCACTCACACAGATATAGTCAAAGACACACACACACACACACACACATACGAACGCATGGACAAACCCTGAACACTTCATTTAGTATTCAAGCTACATTTTTTGCATGAATTGAACTTCTTCCCACATAATGGATGGGATTGCTTTGGTAAGCTATCAATAACACCTCGTACTTCAAACACAATTAATTGACAAGCCTGATTGCAGTTTCTCAGGGACGAGGGCGTCTGCTGTGACGTATTCAGTGTTTATTCTTTGTAGTTGGATGAGGAGCTTGGTATGTGGTTGACGTGTGGGGTGCTGCTGCTGTGGCAGGTAGTGGGTATGCTAGGATTGTTTTTCATGCCGGTGCCGATCAGCATGAAGCAGGGCTACCTCATCGTGACGGGCATCGTGGTGGCCTACATCTTCACGCTCATCCCCGAGTGGACCACCTGGGTGCTGCTGGTGGCGATGGCGCTGTACGACCTTTGCGCCGTGCTCACTCCCGGCGGCCCACTCAAGGTGAGCAAGCTGCGCAGCTGCGCTCGTTTGCTTGGTATGACTCAATAAGTGGAACGTGCGGACAGCATGTTTATAACTCCGGAACTTCTGTACTGCCTCTACATCTATTAGACACGTCAATCAATCGAAGCTGTTATCACATCCCTGGTATGAATTGAACGTTCACGGGTAATGCATATAGGTGTATGCGTGAATAGGTGTGTGCGTGCGTGTGTGTGTGTGTGTGTGTGTGTGTGTGTGTGTGTGTGTGTGTGTGCGCGCGCGCGCTAATGTAGTTCCGTGGGGAAAGGCAGTGGGAGTGTTTTTCTCGCTGGTGGTGATTTCGGGCTGTTCTTGCTGTCTCTCTGGTCACCTCGGCAGCTGCTGGTGGAGATGGCAATGGAGCGGAACCAGGAGATCCCGGCGCTGGTGTACGAGTCGAGGCCCACCCGGCGGGCTCGGCTCCGGGGCAGTGGCATAGCCGGCGGCGCAGGCAGGTGGCCGAGCAGCAGCAACCCGTAGCGGAAGAAACAGAAGAGGTACCCCTCTCCCTGGCTTTCCTCACGAGCACACACACACACACACACACACACACACACACACACACACACGTACACACACTAAGCACGATCCTCCGTTGCACACACGTGCACGCATTGAAACTTCAGGCATATAAGCCTTTATGTGGGATCATTTTCAGACAGCGGGTGATTTGCATTAATCATCACGCACCCCTCGCCTTCGCATCGACCACTTAAAGCTTAATTGCGGTACTTTCTGACGGAGGCATACCTTGGAGTGCGGGGGTAGTAGTTTGCTTTGAACAACAACAAAAATACGGCCGTGAGTGATGGGCGTGTCCCCATAAGTACGAGTCATGGTGTTAAGGGTGAAACGTCTATGTAAAAGGTTTATTCACCAGCTTCTTAAGACATGGGGACGTAAGGTTAGTGGGCCGATGCGTGTAATTGAACTTCATTTATTCAACGTCCTTGTCCGGCGATTCGTGAGAGATAGAAAGGGGAGCGAGAGAGAGAGCGGGGGAGAGGCGAGTAAGGGTATGAGGGAGGGAGGGAGGGAAAGGGTTACTCCCTTTTGTACAATGCCTCGATCTCTGATGAATCTGAAAGATTTATTGAGGGCCATTTTAAAAAGGGTGTGATGATTTTTATTCCCTATGGGACCCTCCAGTATGTAGACACGAGATACAACATGGAAAGGGGGGGCTGTAGAGAGGGAGGTGAGGGAAGTAAAGGGGGGTTCAGTCGTTATTGGCCGAAATCGTTGCCGCCAGAAAATAAACGGACGAGGCGCGTATTTGCTGCCCTTTCGGGTCGGATGATGTATATTGTGATTTCACCCATACCTGTACCTTACAAACGGAGAAGTTACTTGTTATAAGGAGAGGGAGAGGTTTCAGTGGGGGGGGGGGGCGTTGGCCTTGGGAAGCGGCGCATTGTCTTCCCTTTTGATGCTCCTCGGTGATGGTCCTCTGCAATTATCCCTAGTTCTCCACTTCACTTTCAACAGACACACGAATTGTGAACTTCGTTTGTGCACATTTGGGGACTTACCGGCATATGTGTACAAAGTGCGTGTGTGTGTGTAAGTGTGTGTGGGTGCGTTGAGAAACCAACTCGAAGACTTTGTATAATGGGTTGATATTTTCTGACACAAAGGTTATTAAGATATTCAACAGAGTGGGCATTGTGGAGGCCCACTGTGACGGGGAAAGAGCATTAACTAGAAAAGATTGGGATGGAATTTTTTTGGTCGGATTGAGTTAATGTATGTATTGTATATGTAGATTCGCTTTCGAATGGTTGTCAGTTTTGCACATGTTACCGGAAGAGTAGTTGTCGTGGGCTTTCATTCCTCGATGCGCGCCTGTGGCGATGCAGGCACCGCTCCCCCGTGCAGCCACCGGTGACGGCATGACGGAGATGGAGATGGTGCCGCTGCCGCCACAGGTGCCCTCTCCCCCCGCACGCACACACACACACACACACACACACATGCACACACACACACACACAGTCCTTTCGTCCCTCCCATTCGAACGACGCTACACCGCCCAACCTTCAATCGTGTAGTGCGCGGCAGTGGGATATTGGCTAATTGTCGGCATGGGATGATTAGCTGTGCCACCTTTGACATCACAGGCGGCGGTGTGATGTTGTTATCCTTCGTTTTATTTACATCAATTTACTTTCTCCGTCTGATTGCGCATACTTCAACTTCATTGGAAGTGAGGTAATTATGGGTTAACGACGCAATCTAATAATTGTTTCTCGATAAAACAACTGATTAGTTAAAATTGCCGGTTTCCAAACTTTTCCTGCGAAGCCGTGCAACGACCGCACCTTCGCCGACGCCTCAAACTGATGCAATGCCCATTGTTGCACGATTCGATTAACTTCGCTGCAAGTTTCGCAGCGCGTTTAATCCCATTTTTTGTCGAATCACTATCGCAGTAAACTATTTCCCCGTTAGTCATTAAAGACAAGTGCAATCAATTCAATGTTTGCTGATTTGTTTTGCCACAATTTTGCGCTCCGCTTAGTGAACCTGTGTTTGCTTCCTTTATTGAAGGCTGGTTCGGGGCGGGCTGGGGCGCTGGGCGAGGCGAGGGAGGCGGGGGCCGAGACGGCAGCGCGCAGTGGGCGGAGCGCCGAGACTTATTTGGTTTCTGAGGACACAGACGCCGCGTCGCCTTTGATGCCCGGTCATGTGAACCAGTCGCCGCCGAGAGCGGTGGTGGGCGCCCCCGCACTGCTCGCGCCGCGCACCGACGACCCCGAGACCGCGAGCAATGCGGACAGCGACTTCGGCATCCCCGACTCAATCAAGCTCGGCCTCGGCGACTTTATCTTTTACTCCGTCCTGGTGAGTGCCCGTGCCGACACACAACCACACACCGGACACACACAAGCTTGCGCACACATACGAACATTCACAAGAACACACACACGCACACACACACACGCACACAAACGCACATACACACAATGACACCTACACATAAACCTAGACACACATACGCACGCACGCACGCACACACACACGTACACACAAATGCACGCACGCGCACGCGCATAGTTTGTGATGTAGTGGATTACATTCTGTGAACTATGATCCATATCTATGTTGCTATATCCTGTTCTGCCAACATGTTAAAATTTATCTGTCATCTTATATCAGTGTTTGATCAGCTGAATTGGGTTTGATTGCGGCCGCGGTTGATGTAACTGCAAACCACAGTGAGGTGGACAGTGATTGATATCTGCCTCGCATCTATTTATATTTCCTCGAAATGTTGGATGCGATTGTGGCATTAATAAGCCAACTCCGTAATAAATCGCTGTTTTAGTGGCGCACGGAAGGGGCCGCAGCATTGAATATTTCGAAACACATGTTTGCCCTCTGAATGCGTCTCTTATGTCTTTGGAAGGTATCATCAATTGAGTCCATTTCTTTAAGCTGGTGTATCATGCAGTTTTTGTATTCGGAAATGATTTAGGTTTGAAGTTTTCGGGGCAATGCCTGTGTTTCACCAATTCTTTAACATCACATGAAATGACAGAGGACTTTTGCTCGACATCATTATTTTTTCGACAAATTGCTAAATTTAGTTTCAATGTGTTTGGTCGAATAATTACGTTTATCATTTTTGGTGAATTTCTTTCTTCGTTTTATTATTATCATATTTATTTCCCTCGTTTTCGGAGAGCGTCTGACGCATCGATGCTGCGATTTCCTGTGGCGTTGTTGGGGGGCAGGTGGGGCGCGCGAGCATGTACGACATGTTCACCGTGTACGCGTGCTACCTGGCCATCGTTGCCGGGCTGGGCATCACGCTCCTGCTGCTGGTACTCACACATATCCCCGCGCCCATCTTGACTCGGCATTTGTTTACACAGTTCTTGATTGCATTGTTCATGTTATATCATTGCAGATGTTGCGCTCGATCAAATTTTTTTTGCATGTTTTATCGCCAGCTGCGTCCAATGCAATTTGAACTAATGTCCTATTTATTTTTAAGCTCATCATCTTGTGATGTGATGTGATGTGATGTGATGCGATGTGATGTGATGTGACTATTTGAGAAAAGGAAATGCGAGACGTTTATGTAGATCTTAGTTTTGATTGTGCAAATGGTGTGCTAAGGCCAATATTTTGAAATACTGACCATTGACCCCTCTTTCCAGGCCTCACCCCCCCCCCCCCCCCCCCCCCCCCCCCCCCCCCCCCCAGCTGCTCACCTGTGTGTGAATGGTCTGCTCTGCCTGCTCGCAGGCGGTCATGCAGAAGGCGCTGCCGGCTCTGCCGTTTTCAATTATGCTGGGTGTGATGTTTTACTTCCTGTCGCGGCTCGTGCTGGAGCCGGTCATCGTGCCGATGGTCACGCACCTCCTCTTTTTCTAGCAATATTGAGGCACCATTTATTTGGGGGGCGACATCGTAATTTTAATGGAAACCAATTTCGGAATATAAGCACTTCACGGCAGCGTGTAAGTAATTCTATTCTCGCATGGATGAAGCATTGCAGAATTTGCTGTTAATGTAGAAATTACTGTTACGCACTCAAAGTAAATTATCCCTTTTGTTGTTTTTCGCACATGTTATTTCTAATTTGCTACATGTCATCATTGCTAACCATGTAATCAAGCAACATTGGGGGAATCGGTTTTGTTCGTGGCCACGGCTTGTTTCGCACGGAAGGCAAAGAAAGCCCTTCGATTTTCTTAGCTGGCACTACCACATCTTCGTGCAATGTTGAAGATTCAAACCCAACAACAAAGGCCATTCAATCAAAGTTGGAATTCTCTATGACGCATGCGCCGCGGGTCGTACAATCCACCCGTTGACGTCTTGCGCCCCTCCCATTCAGACATGTAGGGTTGTTCAATCAAGACAAAACCTATTCCAAGCCAAGGACGCTACCCTGGACATGTGAAAGGGAGAAACGTGACTTGAGGGGGGAGGGGTGTTGTAAATGAGAGGGAAGCAGTGACGCCATGGCCACAAAAACCCGACGCCAAGCCAACCACCTCGATGATTTTTTTTTGCAGGTAACCCTCATGTCACGGACACATCAAAGAAACGCGGCATGGACGTCTTTGACGCGAGTGATAAGGAGCATGCATACACGGTGGTTCGTTCCCTGGCGATTCAAATACTCCGACGACCAGCTTCGCACCCGCCGCGCGGGGTTTGGCGCAGGCGCTTGTGAAACATTGCGCGGGTAAAGAAAGCGGCGGCGGCAGTTGATAGTATCGACCGCATCCCAACCAAAGAGGAAGCGCGCGCCGGGCCAACGCAATTCATATATACCAGACGGTGTTCGAGAATGTAGCAAGCACGGCTGTGAAACCTTCCGTCGCCAACAGCTCGCCTCCCGCATTGCATGCTTTAACTTGTTAGAGGCGCCAAATAAACATGCTTGGCCGACTCCGTCAAGAAGGCAGCTACGTGCGCACCGAGTGCGTCAACGCGGATGAAGCAGGGCGGCGATGAAGTGGAGGTTTAGGTCGTTGGTTCAGCCTACTACTTTAGGTATCTGTCCGGGCGACTTGCATCACCCCGCTCCGAAAGACGTTCTTGTCTCATCGCAAAATTTATAACACCCGGAAAACATTTTGTGTCGGCTAGATTTCCTGAGGGTTTGCAAACTCATATAAATATTAGAAAAAAATAAAGAGCAAGGTTGTCGTAGGTTTCAATACTCGTCAACAGCACCACCGCTTTCGGGGACAATGTGACAAATTCTAATCGAGTCGAACGGTCTGACATGATGTTGACAAGAAACCGTCCAGGATTTCGCTTATCATCGCTATCTAGAACTCATGTCATCGGACTTGATTTTCTTAGAGGCACCGAAAGACGGGAAACACTGACGAACAACCCGGAAACCGCATCCTCCTCACCAAATCGAGCCTTGGACGTTAATTAACATGCCTAACATGGCT
>JAPMLY010002270.1:42500-61013 GCA_026401115.1 Tetraselmis chui | reverse complement strand
ACTCGCGAATAGCAGTGTCGACAGGCTCTTCATTAGGTAAGACAGAGCCAGTTGGGAACCAAGTTTTACCAGAACGAGGCTCACGCTGAAACACCAACTTCAAGTCCGACGATTTAGTTCCTCCAACGTGAATTACTAAAACCACGTAATGTCCTGCTCCGAGAGAAGCCATCTCAACTTAATCAAACAAGGTCGAGCAGATCAACGAGCAACGAAAACGTGCGTCGACCAAAGAGCTCCGAAACCAGTGTGGCGGTTAGCCTCTGAAAGCTAAACGCTAGCACAAATCTGTTCTAGTCTGTCTAGTTCTGTTGTTGAAAGATTGCAAAATGATGTTGTCGAGAGGCAATTGTTGAAAGATGTCTCACTGCTGTACTTAGGCAGTAGATGTTGTAAGTGAACAAAGGAATTGTTAAAAGGTTCTGTCACCTCCCTCTACTGCACTGGGCTTAAATAGGTTTCAGCCCAGACTAGTTACGCCTGCAAGCTTCGCTTACGTGTCAGGCGTTAGTGCTGCTCAACCGTCGTCATCTGTCCTCGAGACACGGTCTGCCTAGCATTGGGTCTCACGACGCGGCTCCTTCTGCATTGGAGAGCTCGTTCTGGCGCGTCATCTGGCTGGTTAGATTAATTATGCATATCTGTACGTACCGGGAGGTACTGGTCGTACTGTAGCATTAGCACCATTACAATATTGCAGTAGCGACGTACCCACGAGTATACGTCCGTCCTGTGGAAAAGCACGAATTGGTATCCGTAGCGAGTACTTGTACAATGTCCTGCAATGTACTGTTGCAGGACTTTACTCGTCACACGTGTGTGCGTGTGTGTGTGTGTATGCGCGCGTGCGTGTGTGTGTGTGTGTGTGTGTGTGTGTGTGTGGGTGTGTACGTGTGTGTGCGTGCGCGCGTGTTTGTGAACGCGCGCTTGCGTGTGATTGTGTGTGTGCTCGCATGTGTGTGTGTTTGCTTGTGTGTGCGTGTGTGCGTGTGTGCGTGTGTGTGTATGCGTGTGCGTGTGTGTGTGTGTGTGTGTGTGTGTGTGTGTGTGTGTGTGTGTGTGTGTGTGTGTGTGTGTGTGTGTGTTTGTGTGTGTGTGTGTGTGTGTGTGTGTGTGTGTGTGTGTGTGTGTGTGTGTGTGTGTGTGTGTGTGTGTGTGTGTGTGTGTGATAATTAGACAACGTAAACTCGACGAAATGGCATCTTGTTAGGCATTAATTATGTTTTTTGTGCTAATGTGAAAGTGTGACGGCGTTATAGCACGGCGTCAATCAGATTAAGATTAGTGTGTGGAGTCTAAATACGGTGCCCATTACGTGTATGCGCCGTTTCGTATACGATGTGCAATGTACGATCCAAGCTTCGGGCCAATCCAATCCGCATGAATTACCTCTTTACATACAATGTTGAGATAAGGATTACAAGTAGAGGTTATTATGACGACGAGTTCGACGCGATGTTGATGCTACACTCCTTAGTACAAGTATGGTTGCTGCGAACAGTCATGCACCTCAACCATTGCACAACCGTTTCTAATATGGATATAAATAACATTGGGGATTCCAACTCGATCAAATGATCTCCCGACTATTGGCGGAGGGCGTCTAGTCCTTGCATTATACAAAAAAATTGTCCAGTTCCTTCTACGTGTTGCTCTTCTGGTTTCGGAGTATAGGTACCCACGGATAAGACAATGGGGGTGCGGCACATGGAACAGGTTGGCCCCGATCAAGATATGCGTCTCCTTCAACTGATGGGAGGACAACGGGAGTATCTTCAATGAGAAAGTGCCGCATCGCTCAATGGTAAGCGATCATCAACTCCTCCAATATTATTTGATTAGGAGGATGAAACTCGAATCCGTCCGGCCATGTTTCGTATGGGTTGCTGTCGATTGGGCATTTACGATAACAAAAGTCAACAAGAAAGCCAATCATCAACATTACACCTCATTAACAACCGCAAGCATATAGTATCGCGCGGGTATAGAGCTATGCCGCAGACTATGCCGTAAGTAAAAATAAATATTCTTACAAGAAAAAAAGTGGAAACACCAAGCAAAGCGGAGCAAGGAAGAAAGAGCCCCACATGCCTAAGCCCGAGGACCAGGAAGGCATGCCACAACATCAGCATTGCTCTCTCGCAAAGCGTCGCGAAGACATGAACCCAAAGTGCCATGAAGTGTGCCGTAAGTCATCGAGTATCCTCCTTTCAGCGTGACGCGTACCCTACGCGGGCGGGCAAAATAAGAAATGCCCCATAGTATGAGGGTGATATTTTTTTCCTCTTTTCATTTTTTTGCTTGGTGGTCTCCTCACTTGTTTTTTGTAAAAACGTTTTGACAATGATCTGAATGGACTGCATCATACACTACCGCGGAAAAATGCCCCATAGTATGTGAGGTCGATATGGGTCAAACACAATATGGGGCGTCCTTGGATAATTTCGGCCACCGACGTGGCACGCTACGGTGATATCGTACAATTGTTATCCTTATCCGGGATGCAGATGCTGTTAGGTTATAGTGCTAGTTAGTAGTTTAGTGAAGTAGTTAGGTGGTTAGGTAGTTAGGTAGTTAACGAGCACACGATTGTATCCTCGTACATGTCCTCGTACACATGCGCGTTCGTCGGTGGAGTCTTGGCCTGCAATAAATAACAACCCGCACCACTACAATTAGCTAGTTAGTAGTTAGGTACCATAGTTTCACGCCGATTCATACATGTTCTGCTGAATGGACTGCATCAGACACTACCGCGAAAAACGACATCGATACAGTACTTAACCATTGAACGTAGCGAAAAAGTACTTAATTAGTAATCCTTACTACGGAGCTTGCGTTGGTAGCAACACGGAGAGAATACCTGTTCAAATTTTTGAGATTTCGCGATATACTATAGTAAAGTACTTCTTTCGTTATTATGGATTTTCAATATTGAGTGGACGGGCATCCGTGAGTCTCACGTTACAACAAGCATAAGACGCGCCGGAGTCGCCGAGTAAAACCACTTTCTCACGCTCACCACGGTGGCGGTTAGCCTTTGAAAGCTAAACGCTAGCACAAATCTGTTCTAGTCTGTCTAGTTCTGTTGTTGCGAGATGGCAAAGGATGTTTGTCGCGAGGCAATTATTGGAAGATGTCTCACTGTTGTACTTAGGCAGTAGATGTTGTAAATGAACAAAGGAATTGTTTAAAGGTTCTGTCACCTCCCTCTACTGCACTGGGCTTAAATAGGTTTCAGCCCAGACTAGTTACGCCTGCAAGCTTTGCTTACGTGTCAGGCGTTAGTGTTGCTCAACCGTCGTCTTCTGTCCTCGAGACACGGCCTGCCTAGCATTGGGTCTCACGACGCGGCTCCTTCTGCATTGGAGAGCTCGTTCTGGCGCGTCATCTGGCTAGTTAGATTAATTATGCATATCTGTACGTACCGGGAGGTACTGGTCGTACTGTAGCATCAGCACCATTACAATATTGCAGTAGCGACGTACCCACGAGTATACGTCCATCCTGTGGAAAAGCACGAATTGGTATTCGTAACGAGTACCTGTACAATGTCCTGCAATGTACTGTTGCAGGAATGTACTCGTCACACTCGTACCCTCCCCCTCTTGACAGATCAATGAGGCCGCCGCGAGGCAGACCTCCGTGGTTCTTGGCTCCTTTACTGAAGTGTGGCGCTTTAGACGGTTCCGTGCGTGCCTGCATCTCGTCCTTATGTAGCTGTAACACAGAGCGTACCAGGGTGTGTACTTCCTGTAACAATCTCAACCGTTCTGTTGCGTCTTGCGAAATTGGAATCGATGGTCGCATGATGAAGAGTAGGTCAGGAGGCTCCTCAGGAGAAAAGCCAAAGTTAGCTTCGAACGGCGTGTGCTCAATTCCGAGTGCACGCGAAGCGTTGTACGCAAACTCCACTTGCGGTAAAAGTGTCGACCAATCAGAGCCATCATAGCAATAGAAGCAACGAAGAAGATGCTGAAACGTGCTGTTCACGCGCTCTGTCAGTCCATCTGTTTCTGGGTGTCGGCTGGTAGACATGTTCAGTCGCGTTCCAAGGCGTCTCCATAGTGTCTGCCAGAAAGCGCTGACAAATTTTGGGTCGCGATCGCTGATTAGCACACGGGGAAGTCCATGTAAACGGTAGACTCCCTGTAAAAACAAAGTGGCAGTTTCTTCGGCAGTAATCGACTCTGTGCATGGCAGAAAATGGGCCATTCGAGTTAGATGGTCTACTACAATCAGCACACTATTAAAGCCGTTGCTCTCAGGCAAGTGTGTCAGGTAGTCAAGACCAACTGTATGCCACGGTCTGGGTGGAACAGGCAATGGGTAAAGAGTCGCAGCCATTTGCGGTCGAATCTTCGCTCGTCGGCACACGACGCAGCGTTCACAAAAATCTTTCACGTCTTGGCGGATTCGTTTCCACCAGAATCTGTCGAGTGCTTTAGCAAGAGTGCTAGCAACTGCTCTGTGACCAGCTGACGAACTTTCGTGCAGCTCTGTGATCAATCTCAGTCGGAGCTCAGAGTTCTGTGGAATACAGAGGCGATTGAGACGCCAAAAGTACCCGTCTCTGGCTTCTATCCGGCTGTCTCTTGTCCACTCACCATTGTCCCCATAAAACGAATCTCGTGAGAACCCCTCGCGAATGAGATCAGCGAACTCAGGGCTCAGCTGCAACGCTTCAACAGTCAGTGAATTTAACTGTGCGTCTTCAAACAGCAGCTGGGACTTCCGTCGTAATTCTCGATCTGACGGAACCTCGCCATCCCAAAATAAGGGTACTGTGGCCTGAGGTACGAAGTCAGGACGCCGGCTTAACGGGTCGGCTTCGTTCAGAGCTCCCTTGCGATATGCAAGTGTCATCGAGCCCACAAACGGTTGCAAATCCCGCAGGTATCTTGCTTGCCGCTTGTTCATCATGTTGTTCGGTTGCCTGAGCAGATGCCGCAGTGTGTCGTGGTCTGTTACGACAAGGAACTTAGAACAGCCTTCAAGATAGCACCTCCAATGCTTGACAGCTTCGCATACGGCCAAAGCTTCTAAGTCGTACGCAGAGTAAGTGTTACCACGCTCAGCTGGATTCAGTTTACGCGCCCAGTAAGAGATTGGTTGAAGACCGCCTCCTTGGTCTTGCAACAGGACTGCTGCAATCCCCACTGTTGAAGCATCTGTAGCCACGGTGAACGTCGCGTCCGAGCTGACCTCCGGAAGGATCAGGCATGGCGCGGAAATGAGCCGTAACTTGAGAGTCTCAAAGGCTTCCAAACAGGCAGGCGTCAGCGTAACCTTCTGTGGCTGGGACTTCCGCAGTAAGTCCGTCAGTGGAGCCGTAAGGTCGCTAAAATGGTGTATAAATCTCGCATAGAAGTTGCAGAACTGTACGAAACTGCGAACCTCCTTCTGCGTCTTGGGCACTGGCCAATCTGCAACGGCCTTGACTTTCTTTGTGGAAACCTAAATTTTACCGGCTGACACAGTGTAGCCCAAATACTCCATTTCTTGCAATCCGAAGAAGCATTTCTTAAGGCGTAATTTCAGCCCTTCCTCCTTCAATCGCTGTAGCACTAGACGAAGGTGTTCCAGGTGCTCTTCCAGAGTTCGACTGTAGATACATACGTCGTCCAGGTAGACTGTCACAAACTTATGTAAAAAGTCGCGAAGAATGTCGTTCATCATCCTCTGAAATGTAGCTGGTGCGTCGCACAGTCCAAACGGCATGGCGACCCATTCCATTAAGCCATCAGGGGTCTGAAAAGCCGTCTTGTGAACGTCCTGATCACGCACTCGAACTTGCCAGAATCCAGAAGCGAGGTCGAGGTGTGTGTAAAAATTCGCGTCCTTAAGTTCGTCCAGAGTGTCGTCCACACGCGGTAGCGGATAAGCATCTTTACGCGTAACCTCGTTAAGACCGCGGTAGTCAATGCACAGACGTAGCGAGCCATCAGCTTTTCGCACAAAAAGAATTGGCGAGCCGAACTCACTGTAGCTGGGGCGTATTAAACCAGCTTCCACTGCGTCTTTAAGCTGTCGATTAAGCTCAGCGCGCTCTGCGGGTGACAATCTGTTCAGACGTTGACGTCGCATCGGGCCAGTTGTGTCAATGGGGTGATCCCACTGTCGGCTTACTGGCGGAGAGTCGACAGGTTGCAGTAACTCCGGGAAGTCTTCAAAAAGTAACGACCGGAAGTTGTCACGTTGTTCTGTTGTTAGTTCCTCTCCAGTATGGAAGTCTGTTGATTGTTCGGCAGTTGACGTAAGTTCAATGACGTAAAAATCAGCATGACGTCCTCTGCTGCGACGCGTCTTGCGCATAAGTTTTTGAACTTTCGTAGACGACAGGAGTAGACACTCAGGGCGTCGTTTCTCAAGTATAGTCTCCACAGCTGTGCCGTCCATTAGTGTAAAAATTCTGGTTGTACCAAATTGTAAAGAGGCCTGTTCGTCATCAAGCCATGGTAAACCCAGGATTAAATCAGCTGTGTGTAAATCACGTAAGACGTAGAAAGTTCGTTGAAACTCGTGTCGAGCCAGCTCAAAAGTGACGTCACAGACTGTCGTAGAAGTCACTCGTTGTCCGTTAGCGAGTCGAACTGGAGTCTTACTTGCAGACTTCCGAGTCTGTAAAGCAAAGCGTCGTACAAAGTCCTCTGACACAAAATCAAGCGTCGCAGCGCAGTCCACTAATCCAGAAATTTGGTGTCCGCCATCAGGAGTTTTCACAGTCAGCTCAGTTCGAATTAACGGGCGAGCTTCCGTGAGGTCAGTCAGTAGTGTTGTAGCTGGCGAAGAAAATTGTCGCAGCGTAGCGATGGACTGTTCCGAGTCGTTTGTTGGTACAGGTACCGAGTCGGGTTGATCAGGTGCTGGAGGTTCTGGTGAGTCGTTAAACGCACAATCTGCGTCGACTAACCACAGCTGTACAGGCCAAGGGGCTGGAGCAACCACCTCCTGTTGAGCTGGGTTCTCCAGTGACTGACGTGTAAAAAGCTGTGTCCTTGCTGGGAATTCTTGATAGAGTTTCCTGTGCTTAGTCACTTGAGTAAATTTCGCCCACTTTGGTAGTACAAATACAGCCATCGTAGATGTCGGAGATGTTCGACGACAATCCTCAAAATGCTGCGCAATCTGCTCAGCTAACTCCCAGGGTGGGTTGATGAACACCCGTTCTCCTGTCAAATCTCCGTCTAGAGTCGAGTCACTCGGCGAACAGTGAGGTAAATCACCGTGCGAGTTAAGACCTTCATCATCGGCACATCCCTCCAACGTGAAGTTGAATCGTGCATGCAGAGGGTCAAAGACTGAGTCAACCAGTTTCCAATCAACTGAACGTCTGGTTACAGGTTTACGACTATGTCTCTGCTTAATCTGACGACGACGACCTGCTACTTGCGTTACAGGTGTCGCAACTGTAGTCGATGGAGATGTCGAAGGTGTGTCGACGACCTCTGTCGCTAACAGTGTCTCAGAATGAACAGTAGATGTAGCCGGCTGCTCCAGTTCATTTGTAGAACAGCCTTGCCACCATCATTGCTTCTTAGGTTGCATTGGTGCCTTGCCTTTGAACTCCGGGCATTGGAACAAACGGTGTCCCATCTTGTGGCACTTGAAGCAGAGTCCTTCGTCCATGTGTCGCTTACGCTCCTCAACTGTCATTGCATTTGCGAGTGAATTAAAATCTTCACGGCCCGATGTCCGACCACGTCCACCATTGTTGCCACCACGACCTCCATTGTTACCACCTTCACGTCCACGTCCGCGGCCACGTCCACGGCCACCTTTGTTACGTTTCAAGACGTTAGAGGCTTCCTCGAAAGGATCATCAAGGTCGCGCTTGCGTGAAGGCTGGGCAGATGGTCCAGCAGCTGACCTTGCATTGCCTAATTCTGGCGAGTCTGTTACGATGTCATTTAAAAAGTTTTGCAGCTCCACTAGCGTAGTCTGGTATCCTTGTCGAGCTCGGTGTGACTTAGGTAGTTTCTTGAGTGCGTCGTTCGCCAGGCCATTGATGAAGCGTACACACTGTACCTTAGCTGTCAGGTGTTGACGAGATCGACGTAAGTAGTCGTTGTATTTCTTAGTGAAAAGTGCGTAACTCATCGTGTTGCTCTGCGTAAAGCTTAGCAAAGCGTTAATTGCGTCGTCCTGAATGTTCGGAAGAAACGTCGGCTTGCGTAACTCCACAACAAGCTCGTTGTACGTAAATGGAACTGGAGGCTGATTTTTCCGGTTCAACCACCACCCACCTAGGTGTCCAGAAAACTGTGAAGTTACCCAGAACACTGCATCGTACGAGTCAGCCGCAATTCCAAGCATAATAAAACGCTGAGGCTGTGCTTCAAGCCAATCCTCCAGTACATTAGGTTCCGCACCATTCTGGTACGGTGAAGTAATAGCAGCCTTACGCTGAGTCTCCGTGAGGGTCACAGATAGTCCAGCCAAGTTGTGGGTAGGCATCGGCATTCCCACTCGTAAATCCGTAGGTCCTTCACAAGTCAATCGATTAATGTGTCCACGAATCAGTAGCCATATAGAGCCAGAGTCGACCGTCGTAAACCGGGTGTACATGTGGAACTGTCTCGGGATAGACGTGTCATCCTGCATGACTGGAACATGCTGTGTGATTGCTCGATAAAAAGATTCCCACTGAGTCACGTAACCAAAGTGAAGTAATTCACTCTTGTGCTTCTTAGCACGAAGTAATCCCTTCTGTGAGGGCGTAAGTGTCAGACCGTCAATGTTGATGGTTTCCGGGACGACGTAGGTGCCATCCGGATTAACTGTCGACTGTCCCAAAACAGCCTGCTCGACCTGAGCAGGTGTACGTAAATTGTTCGTAGCAAACAGGACAGGAATAGAAGCCGAGTACACGTAGACAAGCTGTCGTCCTTGAGGTAGTGTAACGTTAACAGGTTCACCACTCAACAGCGTCAAATTATCCGATGTCAAAACAAGACCGGTCTCCTCGTGTAACTCGCGAATAGCAGCGTGGACATGCTCTTCGTTAGGTAAGACAGAGCCATTTGGGAACCAAGTTTTACCTGAACGAGGCTCACGCTGAAACACCAACTTCAAGTCCGTCGATTTAGTTCCTCCAACGTGAATTACTAAAACCACGTAATGTCCTGCTCCTAGAGAAGCCATCTCAACTCAATCAAACTACGTCGAGTAGATCAACGAGCAACGAAAGCGTGCGTCGACCAATGAGCTCCGAAACCAGTGTGGCGGTTAGCCTCTGAAAGCTAAACGCTAGCACAAATCTGTTCTAGTCTGTCTAGTTCTGTTGTTGCGAGATGGCAAATGATGTTTGTCGAGAGGCAATTATTGGAAGATGTCTCACTGCTGTACTTAGGCAGTAGATGTTGTAAATGAACAAAGGAATTGTTAAAAGGTTCTGTCACCTCCCTCTACTGCACTGGGCTTAAATAGGTTTCAGCCCAGACTAGTTACGCCTGCAAGCTTTGCTTACGTGTCAGGCGTTAGTGCTGCTCAACCGTCGCCTTCTGTCCTCGAGACACGGTCTGCCTAGCATTGGTTTTCACGACGCGGCTCCTTCTGCATTGGAGAGCTCGTTCTGGGGCGTCATATGGCTGGTTAGATTAATTATGCATATCTGTACGTACCGGGAGGTACTGGTCGTACTGTAGCATCAGCACCATTACAATATTGCAGTAGCGACGTACCCACGAGTATACGTCCATCCTGTGGAAAAGCACGAATTGGTATTCGTAACGAGTACATGTACAATGTCCTGCAATGTACTGTTGCAGGACTGTACTCGTCACACCACCCTTCGTCCATACCAGACCCCGGAAGTCATTCAAGCGCTACAATCATAGCCTCTCCCAACAACCCACTCACCTCGCGGTGTTATTGACGGCTCAAGTACCCACCCGCAGTTGCCCCAGAGCACTACCCCGCTTGTGTCCGTTGTCGTCCTCGCAAGTAATTCGTCGCTTACGAGTTTGCTGCATGATGCGTCCAGTCAACCATATTTTTGTTGCTCTCCTGTCACTTTGCCTACTGGGGGCGGCGGTGACAACGTCTTCGGCGACTCCACAAGACCCCCCTGCTTCCGCGGTACCTGATGATGGTGAAGGGCTTTGTGGTCCCAGAACAGGTTCGTCCGCCGTCGCGGCATCCAATGAGTCCTTTCATCCGCACTCGTCGTCGTCTGGCCGTAAGAGTGAGCACGACGCGAATACCTGGATGGACCCGTCCGACGTTCCTGTATGCAAGAAACACGCAGAGGCTTACCCAACCAAGCTGGTCACCAAGAAAGTGGGCGGTGTCGATGTTGTCCTTGGTGTATTTGCAAGCCGGCACGACCGCCCAGGCAGCAGCGAAGGCTTTGGCTCCTCCGGTTCCGACTCTTCCGCAAGCTCAACGGCCATGCTGCGTCATCCCGCCTCATCAAGCAGCAGCGCCGGCGGCGGGTTGTTCTTGATTTTCGCGGTGCCAGTTCAACTGGCTTTCCCCCAAGGCGCCTTTCTTCTACTCGGCCGAGGCTTGAAGCAGCAGGCGGACAATAACGATGACAACGTTGGCAGTTTGAGCGACGCACTTGTTCTCTTCATCAATTCCTTCCTCGACAAGTCGGCAGCTAAAAACGTTTGGACACGCCAGTTCGTGACTGCCGTGGGCCTCGCCGTCGACAACATCGGCAACATCCTGACCTTTACCGTATTGTTTGGCGGCCCTTCGGATCAAGTTAGCACCCTGACTGCGCGTTCGGTCGCGCTGGTGGGGGACGAAACTTTTAACGCCGAGTTGACCGGCGAGAGCTACACCACGTCCGAGGTTAGCGACGGCAGTCTGGTGTTCGATCGAGCGGCGGTTGGGAACGAGTTGGAACAGCTCCGGATAAATTTGGGGAAGCCCGCGGCACAGCATGTCAACGGGCGTCCTCCTTCCGTGCCGCCGTTGGCGCCACTGACAACTTTGACGCCGCCGTCTCTGACCCCTAGTAGCGCGGTCACAACCCCAGCAGCCACAACCCATTCAACCCCTGTTGAGACCACCACCACCGTCGCAGCGACGACCACTACTGCCGAGACCACCACCTCAGAAGCACCAACAACGTCAACCCCTGCTGAGACTACCACCCCCGTCGCAGCGACGACCAGTACTGCCGAGACCACCACTTCAGCAGCACCAACACGACCACCCCTGCTGAGACCACCACCCCCGTCGCAGCGACGACCACTATCGCCGAGACCACATCTTCAACAGCAACCGCCCCCTCTTGCCCTTGTGTCCCGGACATGACGGCCACGGAGGGGTGGGTATTTGGTGACTCTAAAGAAAGCTGCGATACTGCTTGTGACAACTTTTCCACGGGCTGGACGTGTGACGTGGACGAGCTTCATATGATTATCACCGAAGACACATTTCTGACAGCCCGAAACGCCATCCTGAACTGTGACTTTCCCAGCGGTGACTGCGAGGCCGCATTGAATGTTGATGTGTTCAGTGATGATCGTTACTATAAGCCGTTTTATCCATATGTTTACGTGGGTGTTGCATATTCTGTTAATACCCAACCTGATAGCACATGTCCTTCTGCAGGCACTTCTGGACTCGCACGCCGGTTGTGCTACTGCAAATCGCCGTAGTGTCAAACAATACGGTGTCACCGAACTAAGAAAGCGCTGGGATGTTGTGGTTATGGCCGCGCGCCTTCCTTGTCCATCATCGCGCTTTGTAAATTTGTTACGGCCGCCATCCAACCGATTCGTGTGTATTCGATGCACAGCGATGATGCGGTGGCGGTGCATGACCCGCACAGCAGAGTTCAGATAGGGCCGTTGGTGTAAAATAATCGGTTGCTTGCTGCCCAATATTATCCTGGCATGACCTGGCTGATGGCTGCAGCCCCGCCCATGTCTCCGCCTTGACGAGCAGCAGTTGCGACTGAGCGTCTCCTTCCCATTTCATAATTTCCCGACAATTACAAAAAAAACTGCCTTTCCTATTTCCCTGCGGTCTCCCCCAAACTGGCCTCGCGGCTCGGTCTAATGGACTTTACTAAATTCCAATTCACGCACGCATCTTCACCGCGGTTTATTGCGCTTCGCTGTCTACATTCGCTCACACACAACAGGCGAATGCACACACATTAATCCTTGAATCATAGCAGCAGCACATTCTTAGAATGTCCTGTGGTAAAATGTTGTGATCCGCAAAATGATTGAATAAGCATGTCACTCGGTTACTAAGCACTACTGTAAAAATCAATAGTATTCGGCAGGTGGCATTGTCGTCATTGCAATAACCCTATGCAACACACGAGCGCGCTCATTCACCAGGTTGCGCAAATGAAACACATACATACATACAAAATGCGCGAACACAGAAAGAAGCATGAATACACATTCAGACACACAAAACATAGTACACCCGCACATCCTCACCGCGGCCATACGCACAATCATCTCCACAATCTCCACTTTCACATGCGCTTAATCTGCACACATTGAACGCAAGAATATATGTGTATTCCCACGATACCCCCAACCCACGCATAGCTAAGTCACACACACACACACACACACGTCTTGACGCATAAAAAACACACACACACACACACACACACACACACACAAACACACACCCCCCCCCCCCCCCCACACACACACACAAAATTCTCACATACAAGTCTATCCTAAACGTACACACACACACACACACTCGAATATATTCATACACACAGCACACGCATTTGCATACAATTAAACAAGCTAGCACACACACACACACACACACACACAGTTAAACATTTTCTCATAAATATGATATAAACAGACATATTTTACAGCCAAACAGATACACACACTCACACACACATGGTCATGCAACTATTCATACACAGAGTCTCAACATATTTTCACACAGTCAGACACATCCACACTAGCACACACAGATACACATGAGATCTCGCGCTCTTTCTGATCCACACATTTCTCTCAGTCAGGCAATTTCACACAACAACACATACTCACACACGCGCGCGCGCGCAAACAGACACACACACACACACACACACACACACACACACACACACACACACACACACACACACACCCTCTCATGCATGCCATGCTGATGGGCGACAGCTTGCACATGCTCGTGCATGCTGCTCTTTGAATTAACATTTTTTAAACTCTGCCTGCATTGCACAGATCCAGACACACACGCACGCTCGCACACACACACACACACACACACACACACACACACACACACACACACACACACACACACACACACACACACACACACACACAAACACACACACACACACACACACACACACACACACACAAACACACACACAAAAACACACAGGTACACACACACACACAAACACACACACACACACACATACACACACGCGCGCACATATCTCCCCACGTGCGGTAGCTAGACTCACAGGTGGTAACTAGTCTGATGTTTTGCAATAGGTACGATGCACTATCTAATGTCACACTGCCAGTATATCTGAATAACTAGTAAATGCTGCTGAGTCGCTGACAACAAGGACAAGGACCTCCCGTGCAGGCACCACGCGGCTTATCACGAGGCCCAGCGAGAGCTCACACACGAGAGCGGCGATGCGGAGTGGCGGGGGAATGCCGGCTTCATGGACGGTAAAGACGAGGAAGGTGTATGAAACGGAAACTTCGGAAAAAAATTATCGCGAAGGGGGCCGTCGAGGGAATGCAGAAACAAGAACGGAAGCAGCAACATCATCAAGTAATGATCATGCGAAACCAGCAGAAGCTGTAACAATCGCGGCAACGTGCAGCTGCAGCAGTAAAACGAGCTGCACCGTGAACAGCGCGTGATGAGTGGTACTCCTTAAGAAACTATTTTCTCAAGTTTAGGAAACTGTGAAGTCGTCCTTTTTTTCACATCAGGAAACATACAACCAAACACATACACACACACCCACCCACACACACACACAATCACAGACACACACACGCGCGCGCACACACGCAAACACACGCACACACCCACACACACGCACATAATGAAACACAGACACACACACACACTCTCTCTCTCTCTCTCTCTCTCTCTCTCTCTCTCTCTCTCTCTCTATTCCCTATTAGCGGCGGTCGGTGCCTTCGCCGGCCGCCATCTCTCTCTTCCCACTTCTCTAGTCACCACACTCGGCCCCATAAACATTTACCTTTAGCATGTTTATGACCAATCACCTCAGCGGTTTTCTTCTGAGCATGTACCTTAACCTGTTTTTGAGCATTCAGCTCAGCTGTTTTTTCTGAGCATTCAGCTCAGCAGTTTCTTTCTTAGCATTTACCTGGACATGCTTTTGAGCTTTCACCTCAACAGGCTTTTCTGAGCATTGACCTTAACATGTTTTTGAGCATTCACCTAGGCAGTTTTCTTCTGAGCATTTACCTTAGCATGTTTTTGGGCATTCACCTTACCAAGTTTTTCTTTGCATTTACGTAAACATGTTTTTGAGCATTCACCTAATCAGTTTTTTCTGAGCATTTACCTTAGCATGTTTTTTAGCATTTACCTTACCAGGTTTTTCTTAGCGTTCACCTCGAAGTTTTTTTTGCATTTACCTTAGCATATATTATTGAGCATTCAGCTCTACAGTTTTTTCTGAGCATTTACCTAAGCATTATTTTTAAGCATTCAGCTCAGCAGTTTTTTTTTAGCATTTACCTTAGCGTGTTTTTCAGCATTCACATCAGCAGTTTTCTTCTGAGCATTTACCTTAACCTGTTTTTGAGCATTCAGCTCAGCGGTTTTTTCTGAGCATTTACCTTAACATGTTTGAGAGCATTCACCTCAGCAGTTTTTCTCTGAGCTTTTACCTTAACATGTTTGAGAGCATTCATATCAGCAGTTTTTCTATGAGCATTTACCTTGGCATGTATTTGAGCATTCATCTCAGCAGTTTTTCTTAGCATTTACCTTGGCATGTATTTGAGCATTCATCTCAGCAGTTTTTCTTAGCATTTACCTTAGCATGTATTTGAGAATTCACCACAACAAGTTTTTTCTTGGCAATTACCAAAGTGTATTTTTTTAGCATTCAGCTCTACAGTTTTTTCTGAGCATTTACCTTAACATGTTTTTCAGCATTCATCTCAGCAGTTTTTTTCGTAGCATTTACCTAAGCATGTTTGAGAGCATTCACGTCAGCAGTTTTTTCTGAGCATTTACCTTAACATGCTTTGAGCATTCATCTCAGCAGTTTTTTCTGAGCATTTACCTAAGCATGATTTTCAGCATTCACCTCAGCAGTTTTTTCTTAGCATTTACCTTAACATGTATGAGAGCATTCAGCTCAGCAGTTTTTCTATGAGCATTTACCTTGGCATGTTTTTGAGTATTCATCTCAGCAGTTTTTTTCTTAGCATTTACCTTAGCATGTGTTTGAGAATTCACCACAACAAGTTTTTTCTTTGCATTTACCAAAGTGTATTTTTTTTAGCATTCATCTTAGCAGTTTTTTTCTTAGTATATACCTTAACATGTTTATGAGCATTCACCTCAGCAGTTTTTTTCCTGAGCAATAACCTTTACATGTTTTTTAGCATTCACCTGATCATATTTTTCTATGAGCATTTAGCTTGGCAAGCTTTTGAGAACTCACATCAGCAGTTTTTTGTTAATATTTACCCCAACATGTTTTTGAGCATTCAACTCGGTAGTTTTCTCAGAGCATTTACCTTAACATGTTTGAGAGCATTCAGCTCAGCAGTTTTTTCTGAGCATTTACCTTGGCATGTTTTTGAGCATTCAGCTCAGCAGTTTTTTCTTAGTATATACCTTAACATGTTTGAGAGCATTCAGCTCAGCAGTTTTTTCTTAGCATTTACCTTAACATTTATGAGAGCATTCATCTCAGCAGTTTTTTCTATGAGCATTTACCTTGGCATGTTTTTGAGCATTCATCTCAGCAGTTTTTTCTGAGCATTTACCTTAGCATGTGTTTGAGAATTCACCACAACAAGTTTTTTCTTGGCATTTACCAAACTGTATTTTTTTAGCATTCAGCTCTACAGTTTTTTCTGTGAGCATTTACCTTGGCATGATTTTCAGCATTCAGCTCTACAGTTTTTTCTGAGCATTTACCTTAACATGTTTGAGAGCATTCAGCTCAGCAGTTTTTTCTGAGCATTTACCTTGGCATGTTTTTGAGCATTCACCTTACCAGTTTTTTCTTAGCATTTACCTTAACATGTTTGAGAGCATTCACCTCAGCAGTTTTTTTCTGAGCATTTACCTTAACATGATTTTCAGCATTCAGCTCAGCAGTTTTTTCTTAGCATTTACCTTAACATGTTTGAGAGCATTCACCTCAGCAGTTTTTTTCTGAGCATTTACCTTAGCATGTGTTTGAGAATTCACCACAACAAGTTTTTTCTTGGCATTTACCAAACTGTATTTTTTTAGCATTCAGCTCTACAGTTTTTTCTATGAGCATTTACCTTGGCATGTTTTTCAGCATTCAGCTCTACAGTTTTTTCTTAGCATTTACCTTAACATGTTTGAGAGCATTCACCTCAGCAGTGTTTTCTGAGCATTTACCTTAACATGATTTTCAGCATTCAGCTCAGCAGTTTTTTCTTAGCATTTACCTTAACATGTTTGAGAGCATTCACCTCAGCAGTTTTTTTCTGAGCATTTACCTTGGCATGTTTTTGAGTATTCATCTCAGCAGTTTTTTCTCAGCATTTACCTTAGCGTGTGTTTGAGAATTCACCACAACAAGTTTTTTCTTGGCATTTACCAAAGTGTATTTTTTGAGCATTCAGCTCAGCAGTTTTTTCTTAGCATTTACCTTAGCATGTTTTTCAGCATTCACCTCAACAGTTTTCTTTCGTAGCATTTACCTAAGCATTTTTTGAGCATTCACCTCAGCAGTGTTTTCTGAGCATTTACCTAAGCATATTTTTTTACCATTCATCTCAGCAGTTTTTCCCTTAGCATACCTTGGCATGTTTTTTACCATTCAGCTCACCAGTTTTTTTCTTAGCATATTCCTTGGCATGTTTTTGAGCATTCACCTCATCAGTAGTTTTCTTTGCATTTAGCTTGGCATGTTTTTGAGCAGTTACCTCAGCAGTTCGTTTCTTAGCATTTACCTAAACATGTTTTTGAGCATTCACCTCAGCAGTTTTTTCTTAACATTTACCTTAACATGTTTTTTAGCATTCAGCTCATCAGTTTATCTGAAGCATTTACCTAAGTATGTTTTTGTGCATTCGTCTCGGCAGTTATTTCTGAGCATTTACCATAGGACGTTTTTGAACATTCAACCCCCTCACATGCACTGCATGGGCTTTTGGGGGGGTTGGGCATACTAGCAGAGATTATACACCTCAAGCATGTATATCCAAAAAGACAATTGTGCCATTTTAAGATTTTAGGAAAAATGATTTTTCTGCGCGATGATGGATAGAAGTAGTGGATACAGGCATCCTCCAGGCGAACATCGGCGTCACCCGTCGGGAAATAGGATGCCGACTAGCTGTGCTTAGCAATTTGCATGTAACCATTGTTTCTACACGAACAATGCACTCGATATATATCGTCAGTTGCCTGTGCATGAGCGCGTCTGCGTGCCGGGTCAGCAGCCAACAGTTGTTGCGAGAGCCCGATAGCGGGAGGCGCAACCACGTCGAACTGAATTACTCTTCAATGGCAACAGCAGCGCAAGAATCATCAAAAAAAACTTCACTTGTATATTCATCGCCACCAGCAGCCGTAGCACCGGCCCAAGAAAGAGACACATGAGCAAGCAGTAGGAAGAATAGGAGGTGAACACTAACTTGCAGCAGCAGCAGCAAGAATAACAGCAACAACAGCAGCAGCAAATAACAATGTTTGAGTATTAGCATGAAATTATTAAGAACAACGCTAGCTACACAAGTAGGAGCAGTAGGAGCAACGAGACAAACCACATGCATATTTCGCCTGTCAGCGTGTCTATGATACCTGTGCGAATGTTCGTGCGTGCGTGTGTGTACGCGCACGTGTGTGTGTGTGTGTGTGTGTGTGTGTGTGTGTGTGTGTGTGTGTGTGTGTGTGTGTGTGTGTGTGTGTGCGTTTCTGTGTGTCTGTAGGTGTGTGTGTGCGCGTCTGTGTGTATAGTAGCAGCAGCAAGAACGGATGTCGAAGTATAATCACAAAATAATAAAGAACAACGTAAGCTACACAAGTGGAAGCATGAGCAGCAACGTTACAAACCACACGCATGCTTTCCCTTTTGGCATGTCTATGATACCATCAGTGCGTGCGCATGTGTGTGTGTGTGTGTGTGTGTGTGTTTGTGCGTGTGTGTGTGTGTGTGTGTGTGTGTGTGTGTGTGTGTGTGTGTGTGTGTGCCTTGCATCGATAATTCACAAACACAAGCATCGATATTTCTGGAGTTAGAAGTTGGAGCAAAAGCACAAACATGCAGCAGCTGCAACAGCAAAGCCAACAGCAACATCAACAAGCGGCAGCAACAATAACAAAGTC
>JAPMLY010002270.1:32500-37500 GCA_026401115.1 Tetraselmis chui | reverse complement strand
GCTTGTTGGCTTTGTTGTCAAGAATGTTGTTGATGTATGTTTATCATGCTACAGTTTGCTAATGCTTCTGATGTTGCTGGCATGCCGATGCTTTCACAATTGCTGTTACTGCCACTGCTGTTATTTTTACTTATTGCTGTTTATGCTTCCTGAAAATGCCACTATTCCCGCTACATGGGGATGCACATTTCGCTCCTGCTGTATTGCCACCACAGATGGTCCATTTGCACTGCCATTGTTGTTGTGATTTATGCATCTAGTGACGACGGTGCTGCGGCTGCTGAAAAGGCAAGGGTATGGTATGGCAGTAACCATCAAGAACACAGCACGATGACCAGCTCGCCCTCAGCCAAAGTGGGCATGTTCTCCAATCACAACACACACGCGCGTACACACACACAAACACACACACACACACACACACACACACACTGATGCGCCCATTGTTCCCAAACACACACACACACACACACACACACATATACCCCATCAGAAGACCGATGCAATCATGTTGAAACTGCCCGAGTATGCAAGGAAGCGCAAAACGTTATAAGACTTGATTATTACATAGCTATGTTAATATGCTTTGGTGCTGTCATGGTGGTGAAGTGTTAGGTGGTGGGGTTGGTGTTGTACAATCGCAGCCCTATACGGACGGACCGCAGCGCGTCCGACATCTCCGTCACTCCAAAACCTGCTGGGAGTTATCGCGGCGTTTTAACTGAGGCTTCTCACCTGAAATGTCCTTTGGGCTCAGCATAGTGAGTCAGAATGGGCCATGCGAACCTAGAAGCCGTAGTGACTGGGTAGCCCGTCACCGTCAGTGCAATAGCTGTAGGTCCCCGTCGGGCCAAGCCGACCACGACTGTCGTTTTGAAGCGTTTTAGTCACAGCAAACGTCAAAACTCCCTTGCCAACAGTCGCTACTCCATCTACGGCGGTTGACCTGCCACTTTGACGAAGAAAAACGGCGGCGGTAAGTGGTGACGACAAGGCACAGTGTACGCATTTTCGCACAAAGGCATACAAAACGCACCGCTCATCCGCGTCGGCGTTTTTTCGCAATCTGCACCTGTAGAACAGAGCGCACAGAAAGAACGATTGGAAAGGATAAACAAAAATCCGCTTTGGACGTCAGCTAAAAAATACTCTTTCCTACTATTGTATCTTGTTTACCGGTTGGAAGGGCAAGTGGATGCTCCAGTATTCAAGCCGGAGTAGGCGGTGGTGGTTGACAAGAGAGTGGTGAGACGGTAGCATGCTTACCGTTCCGTGCTGCAAGAACGACCCGCCTGTAGCCGCCTGAGCACCAATTGACCGCCCACCACCGGCAACAAGTGCGTTTATGAAAGATTTGAAGGTTTGCTGGTTGTGGAGGACAATGTCTGTGTTCGCGCTACACAATCGCGGCTGGGGTGGCCACGGGTTAACGAGGGCGTACGGCGGTTTGGTGCCGCGTCGAAAACGTCGCTAGTACATGTTTTCCGATCAAAATTAGCGCGCACGCTTTTGCGGTATTTAAGAACGCCGTGGTGTGTGTGTGTGTGTGTGTCTGTGTGTCTGTGTGTGTGCGAGACAACAAGAGAGGAAAGGGCGGATATGTCTGTGTGGGTGGGCGGGGACCACTCACCGGTCTAACAATGCCAGCCTCGGACAAGAGCTCCAGCAACTGCCGCTTCAGGCTCGCAAACCACAAGCCTTGGCCCACTCCTGGCTCTCTTTCCGGCATATGTCAAGCGTGGTGGCACCGGAGAGGTCAAGTAGGTCCGGAAAGGTCCGGAAAGGTGCCAGGTTCGGCGTTGACGGACGGAGAAGGGTTGTCCGGGCGGCCTCGGCCTCTATGCCGCGAGCGAGCGGAGATGCTTTCGTCGGCAGCAACGGTGCTTCACTCATTCGTTGCTTCTCTATCTATGCAAATCTGTGATGGACACATGCAAGACGCCAACCTACGCAACGTCGCGAGGCGACTGGGCGCGCGCATCCGCTGTGTTGACTCCTACTACAGAGGCGATGGGCCGTGCGCTGACTAGAACCGGCCGGGCCAGCGGTCGCTCCTGTATCGCATGCATGTACGCGTACGTCGGATGCACAAGGGCGTACGTGCCGTACATGGGGGATCTCCATCCCGGGGATGTAGATCCCCGGGATCGATATAGACAATTCCATAATAATAATGTAATAATAATAATATAAATGGTAATGTGATAATATAAAGTACACCGTACTTAGTACACATCATTAGTCTTTCTTCGAGAGTTTGAGTTTCCATTCGTTAGTCTCGAGTTACCACCTGCGTGGTTAAAGCGAGCGTCTTGCTCTCGCTCCTCATACTTCTTTCTACCGACTCCAGCCCGTTCACAGGCTGGGTGTCTATGTAACCATCGTTTACATGCTCCCCTTCTCGAACCACCTATACTTGGTTCAAAGGCAACAGCTATATGGATCTGCGGCTTCGGAAATATATGGAACGCGCCTTTCGAGTACCTCGTTTCCGGCTGCAGAAGGACCTAAATGTACAGATTTACTGCGCATGTAGTATTTGTACGACTATCTGTGGGAACGGCTACGGATTAATATAAAACTGAGCGTCTCCTTCCGATTTCATCAATCCCCGCAAATCTAAAAAATCTGCGTTTACGATTCCCCCCACCTCCCCAAGCTGGGCTCGTGGCTCTGTCTAATGGACTTAATCAAATTCCAATCCGCACACGCATCGGCATCTTCACCGCTCGCTGTCTACATTACCTCATACACAACAGGCGAATGCACACACATTAATCCTATCATAATAGCAGCAGCAATAAATCTATTAAATGTCCTGCATTGAAATTTTGTGATCCACGAACTTATTAAATAAACATGTCACTAGGTTACTAAGCCCTATTGTGAAAATCATGAGTAGTATTACATGGCATTGTCGTCATGACAATTGCCATAAGCAACACACGAGCACGCTCATTCACCACTTTGCGCAACTGAAACACATACATACAAAATGCACCAACACATAAAGAAGCATAAATACTAATTCAGACACACAAAAGATAGGACACCTGCACATCCTCACCGCGGCCATACGCACAATCATGTCCACATTCTCCACCTTCACATGCGCTCAATCTGCACACATTATGTCGTAAGAGCCACCGGTTATTCCCACGATACCCCCTCCCACTCACATAGCTAAGAGACACGCACGCACGCACACACACACACACACACACACACACACACACACACACACACACACACACACACACACACACACACACACACACTCACACACACAAAACACACAGGCATACACACACAATGACAGACACAAACACACACACACAATGACAGACACAAACACACACACACACACACACAGACGCACGCACGCACACACACACACATACACACACACACACACACACACACACACACACACACGCGCGCGCGCGCGCGCGCAAGATAAATATGCCACTAAGTATTTATTTTTTCTGATTATTCTGCTGTTTCTATGAAATGATGTAATATTGTTTTCTGTGATTGGGCCTCACGCTATCGGGCTCTCGCCACAACTGTTGGCTGATGCTCTGGCACTACGTAGACGTGCTCATGCACAGGCAAAAGACTTTATCGATTGCAAAGTTTGAGGAGAAAGAGGTGTTGCTTGTAACTTGGTAAGCACAGCTAGACGGCGGTATATTTCCGGCCCGGTAGGTAAGACCGACTGACGGTAGGGAAGATGCCCGTATCTACTTATATCTCTGTGTCTCTGTCCGTGTGACTGCAGTGTGTGTGAGAGAGAGTGTCTGACCGAATGACTGGCGAAAATGTTTCGTTTTAGTCCACGCCTTGACGCCGACTGCACCCTTTGGCAACAAATCGGGCTTTCAAGCGTTCGACCCGGCCAAAGTGTTCGGTATTCACATTGTACACCCACACGTTGTTGACTACGCGACGTCATGGGGGCAGGTCAACGACTGTCCTTGTAACGTTCTCGAGTAGAGAGTCGACCTCATGTCGCATGGCTGCGTTCCAATCAGTTGCTTGGGGGCAGGAGAGAGCGGCGTATGACGATGGTTTGGCGCACTCTTTAGCTGAGAGCAGTGCAACTGGAGGAGGGCTGTCGGCGGGATGATAATCAAAAACACACTCTCACACACTGATACACATATGTAGACACAGGCACAAACACACGCTTTAAAACGCAAACAAGCGCACATGCACATACACACTCACAGACGCAGACGCGTGCTCGCAAACACATAGAGATACCTTGCACAGAAGCGACTGAGTTCATGCACAAACACTTATACATATATTTGTAGACGCAAACACACACACACACACACACACACACACACACACACACACACACACAGACAAGCATATGCACATATCACGAAGATCGATTTCAGATAAGGCGCATATGACACATGAATTCCGACTGTGTGCATGGTATGACTGTGCGAGTGTCGTTGTGTCATGCACTTGTCGGTCGTACATATCATGGAGCACCTGCATCGCTTCTTATTTTAAACGTGCACGCAAGGCACTTCGATGGTTTAGGAATTAGTCAATATGTGAAACAAAACAACGAGTATTGAAAGTGTGAAAATGAAGCAATGTTAACACATAATGGGGTACCTAAGCATATGTCTATGCATTAAAAGCATGAAACCGCTGATTGTGAGCGGATTAGCGGAATAGCCTGACTACCTATTGTAAGGCACGCGCTACCATTTTAATAATGGTTCAAATGCGACGACAGAACTGTGTTGCCAACCACATTTCAGGATACCGAACAAAAGCGCGCGATAATCATGACGAGTGCCTCCATACGCACAAACCTTCATCACTGTCGTCTCTCCTCTCGCGCGTGGTAAGTCAAAGCGCTAACCCCCTCTTCGGTTATTATGATTCCTGTCGCGGGCTCCCCTTTTAACTCGCTCTTCTTTATGCATAACTATCGCGTAAACTTGTCAGAAAATCGAATAAAACCAGGGCAC
>JAPMLY010002270.1:22500-30000 GCA_026401115.1 Tetraselmis chui | reverse complement strand
GTAACCTAGTGACATGCTTATTTAATCATTTTGCGAATCACAACATTTTACAACAGGACATTTTAAGAATATGCTGCTGCTATGATTCCAAGATTAATGTGTGTGTATTCGCCTGTTGTGTATGAGCGAATGTAGACAGCGAAGCGCCATAAACCGCGGTGAAGATGGCACGTGCGAATTTGATCAAGCCCATTAAATCGGGCCACGAGGCCATCAGTTTGGGGGGACGGCAGGAAAATAGAATACGCAGATTGTTTTAAATTTTCGGGGAATTATGAAATCAGACGTAGACGCTCAGTCACAAATGGTGCTCATCATCGCGGACAATGGGCGGGGCTGCTGCCATCAAGCAGGTGATGATTGGATGTTGGGCAGCAAGCAACCAATTCTTTTACATCAACGGCCCCATCTAAACTCTACTACGCGAGTCGTGCACCGCCACAAAATGCCGTAACCACAACATACCAGCGCTTTCTTAATATGGGCGTTCGGTCACGCCATATTGTCTGACACTACTACCAGGTCACTACTACGGTGCTTTGCAATAGCACAAACGAATGATAATACCGGATGAACCAGGACATGTGCTACTAGATATGGTATTAAAATAATATTTGTCCGAAAAAATACCTGGAAGATAATTGATATTACTATTATTGGTTCCAGAAACATCCGGATCGTTCTCGCAGTCACCGATTGGAAAGTCGCAGTCCATGATTGCGTTTCGGGCTGCCAGAAATGTGTCTTTGCTGACAATATTATGAGGCTCGTCCACGTCACACGTCCAGCCCGGTAAATGTTTGCCACAAGCAGTATCGCAACTTTCGCCGAAGCCACCAAAAACCCACCCCTCCGTGGCCGTCGTGTCCGGGACACAGCAAGGGGCAGCGGTTGTTGTTGCTGAAGTAGTGGTGGCCCCGGCAGTAGTGGTGGTCGCTGCGACGGTGGTGGTGGTCTCAGCAGGGGTTGACGTTGCTGGTGCTGCTGAAGTGGTGGTCTCGGCAGTGGTGGTCGTCGCTGCGACGGTGGTGGTGGTCTCAGCAGGGGGTGACGTTGTTGGTACTGCTGAAGTGGTGGTCTCGGCAGGAGTGTTTGTCGCTGCAATGGTGGTGGTGGTCTCAGCAGGGGTTGACGTTGTTGCTGATGAAGTAGTGGTGGCCCCGGCAGTAGTGGTGGTCGCTGCGACGGTGGTGGTGGTCTCAGCAGGGGTTGACGTTGCTGGTGCTGCTGAAGTGGTGGTCTCGGCAGTGGTGGTCGTCGCTGCGACGGTGGTGGTGGTTTCAGCAGGGGTTGACGTTGTTGGTGCTGCTGAAGTGGTAGTGGTCTCGGCAGGAGTGTTTGTCGCTGCGACGGTGGTGGTGGTCTCAGCAGGGGTTGACGTTGCTGTTGGGGCTTCGACGGTGGTGGTCGCGGCGGTAGTTGTTGTCGCTGCGACGGTGGTGGTGGTCTCAGCAGGGGTTGACGTTGCTGGTGCTGCTGAAGTGGTGGTGTCGGCGGTAGTGGTTGTCGCTGCGACGTTGGTGGTGGTCTCAGCAGGGGTTGACGTTGCTGGTGCTACTGAAGTGGTGGTCGTCGCTGCGACGGTGGTGGCGGTCTCAGCAGGGGTTGACGTTGCTGGTGCTGCTGAAGTGGTGGTCTCAGCAGGAGTGGTTGTCGCTGCGACGTTGGTGGTGGTCTCAGCAGGTGTTGACGTTGCTGGTGCTACTGAAGTGGTTGTCTCGGCGGTAGTGGTTGTCGCTGCGAAGGTGGTTGTGGTCTCAGCAGGGGTTGAATGGGTTGTGGCTGCTGGGGTTGTGGCCACGCTAATGGGGGTCGGGGACGGCGGCGTCACAGTGGTGAGTGGCGCTAACGGCGGCACGGAAGGAGGACGCCCGTTTACCTGCTCTGCCGCGGGCTTGCCCAAATTAATCCGCAGCTGTTCCAACTCGTTGCCAACCGCCGCTCGATCGAACACCAGACTGCCGTCGCTGACCTCGGACGTGGTGTAGCTCTCGTCGGTCAACTCGGCGTTAAATGTGTCGTCCCCCACCAGCGCGACCGAACGCGCAGTCAGGGTGCCTACTTGATCCGAAGGGCCCCCAAACAATACGGTAAAGGTCAGGATGTTGCCGGTGTTGTCGACGGCGAGGCCCACCGCCGTCACTAAATCCCGATCCCAAGCGTTTACAGCTGCCGACTTATCGAGGAAGGAACTGATGAAGAGAACTAGTGCGTCGCTCAAACTGCCAACGGTATCATCGTTATCGTCCGCCTCTTGCTTCAAGCCGCGGCCGAGTAGAAGAAAGGCGCCTTGGGGGAAAGCCAGTTGAACTGGCACGGCGAATATCAGTAACAACCCGCCGCCGGCGCTGCTGCTGGATGAGGCGGGATGACGCAGCGTGGCCGTTGAGCTTGCGGAAGAGTCGGAACCGGAGGAGCCAAAGCCTTCGCTGCTGCCCGGGCGGTCGTGTTGGCTTGCAAACACACCAAGGACGATATCGACACCGCCCACTTTCTTGGTGACAAGCTTGGTTGGATAAGCTTCAGCATGCTTCTTGCATACAGGAACGTCGGGCGGGTCCATCCAAGTATTCGCGTCATGCTCACTCTTACGGCCAGACGACGGCGAGTGCGGATGTAGGGATTCCTTGGACGCCGCGACGGCGGACGGTCCTGTTCTGGGACCACAAAGCCCCTCACCATCATCAGGTACCGTGGATGCAGGGGGGTCTTGCGAAGTCGCCGAAGACGATGTCACCGCCGCCCCCAGTAGGCAAAGTGACAGCAAAGCAATTAAAAAGTGGTTGACTGGACGCATCCCGCAACGAACTCGGAGACGATGAATTACTTACGAGGAGAGGACTACAGCGCACACGGGTTGGCTAGCGTTCTGGGGCCAACTGCGGGTGGGTACTTGAGCCGTCAATAGCACCTCGAGGTAAGTGGGTTGTTGGGAGATTCTATGATTGTAGCGCTCGAGTATCTGCCATCGTCTGGTATGGACTAAAGGTGATGAGCGTGAGAAAGTGAGTTAGCTCGGCGACTCTGGCGCGTCTTATGGCTGTTGTAACCTGAGACTCACGGCTGCCCGTCCACTCAATGCCGAAAACCATAATAACGAAAGGAGTACTTTACTACAGCATATCGCGAGATCTCGAAAATTTGAACAGGTATTCTCTCCGTGTTGCTACCAGCGCAAGCTCCGTAGTAAGGATTACTAATTAAGTGCTTTTTGGCCACGTTTTATTGTCAAGTACTGTTTCGATGTTGTTTTTCGGGGTAGTGTCTGATGCAATCTATTCAGCAGAACACGTATGAACCGGCGCGAAACTCTTGCACCTAACTACTAACTAGCTAATTGTAGCGGTGCGGGTAGTTATTGTTGTTGGCCAAGACTCCCCGGGCGAACGCGCATGTGTACGAGGACATGTACGAGGATACAATCATGTGCTGGTCAACTACCTAAAGCCTTTATTCCAATAAGAAAATGGTACACGGCTCGCGAGCCCTGATGTACCAAAAATATCGCTTTTACTGGTATTCCGATTACGGTACACGGCTCGCGAGCCGTGTACCGGCCAAATAGGAACACGGCTCTGAGGAAAAGGAACCGTATGATATAAAGCCCGTATGTACTGCGGTCCGAGCCGTGTACCGGCCTAATGTGAATATCAGAAAGCGCGAGGAACACGGCTCGTGTTTTTTTTGTCCCGCGAGCCGTGTACCGGCCGAGCCGTGTTCCTACGAGCCGTGTACTTTTTTCTAATGTGAATATCGGCTTGAGGAAAAGGAACACGGCTTGAGCCTCAAGCCGTGTTCCTCTTCGCCAGAGCCGTGTACCGGGAGGAGGTACACGGCTCTAACGCCCAGTACATTACACAGTACACCCCGCTTATCGCGTCGCGCGGGGCTCTTCCCCCCTCTATAGCTGGCAATAATCGCTACGCAGTATCGCTACGCAGTATTCCCACCACCCACATCCCCGTCCATAGGCGCGCGAGCACAACCAACCTAATATATCTCGGCGAAAGCACCCCGAAAAAGGGGCCGCGCAATCAAGTTGGCACTGGACAGAGGTAGAGAAACAGGCTGCCCTTGAGGCGTCCCTCTCCGCCTCGGAGTTGGAAGGAGGTGGCGAAGAAGGAGGAGGCGCTCGAACGCGCTGCTGGTATACTCCGGCCCCTACACGCCATTGCGAGAGCGCTGGTAGGACCCTGCAGCTAAAACTCCCAACGAAGCTAGCCAAGCCCCAAATCTTGCCTGAGCAGGAGTCGGTGCGTTAGGTAACTAGTTTCAATGTCGTATTTAGGTCCGTCGCGATAGCGAGTTGGTGGGATGCGCGCGCTTTCTCGTCGTTTGCACACCCACCCACCTCCTCGGGAAAAGTTAGGCCGTCCACTACCGTCGCTCATATGACATTGGACTAGCGCCTTCGTGTTCTTTAGACAAAGAGTCACCATCTGACATAAGTTTTTTTCGAATAGCGCCTCCGACGCGTTGTAAGGGTGTTGGCGAGCTAGTGGTCGGGAGGGCGTGCCGGTAGAGAGGAGCGCAAGGAGATGCATTTGGTCGGGCAAGTTCCCGATACCAATCGTGCCCACAGGAACGAGGGCTACCTTCGAGGAGCGCGGGATATAGAAAAAATAGTATCACAGGTTGGAGCACAGGGTTGCAGGAGGGGGACGGCTCTAGCTGGAGGGTATTCCGGCGGGGGGCGCGTAGGCGTGATTTACACGCAATACATAAATAGATAACACGGCCTTTTTTGCAAGGGGGGTGAGCTTTGGTGTATACCACCTCAATCAAACCCCAGGAACAACAGCCTTTAGCTGTAACATGTATTTCGTGTTGTTATGATGGTCCCATGTCACTTTGCAACGATGATGGCCACATTTTTTGTGCATGTATAGTCGCACCACTCATGTTGCTCTTGCTACTGATACTCATTTGCTGCTGCTACTGTTTTTGTTGTTAATGCACGCATACACATATACATACACGCGCACACACACACTCATAGAGAGGCACACGCACGGAGACATACACACACGGAGACATACACACACAGGCACACACAAAGACGCGCGCGCACACCCACAGACACACACACACACACACACACACACACACACACACACACACACACACACACACACACACACACAAACGCACACACACACACACACGCACGCACGCACAGGTATCATGGACACGTCGACAGGGAAAGTATGCATGTGGTTTGTGTCGCTGCAACTGCTTTTCCCTGTGTAGCTATCGTTGTTCTTTATTACTTCTTGCTTTACTTAAACATCTGTATATTGCTGCTTCTGTTGTTGTTGTAGGTGCACACACACACACACACACACACACACACACACATAGACGCGCACACACACAGAGACCTACACACACACACACACACACACACACACACACACACACACACACACACGCACGCACGCAGGCACGCGCGCACAGTTATCATAGACACGCCGACAGGGAAAGTATGCATGAGCTTTGTGTCGTTGCTGCAACTGCTCTTCCCTGTGTATCTATCGTTGTTCTTTTTTATTTTATGCTACTCAAACATCTGTTATTGTTGTTGTTGATGCACACACACACACACACACACACACACACACACACACGCACACACGCGCGCGCGCGCCACTTAAAAATCATGCTGCGTTTGTTGTTGATGATGATCATGCTGATGACATTTATTGTGTACCTGCTATTGATTGCATAGTGAGTAGAAAGAGTGGTTACATATAAGAATGGTTACATATCAGTGGTTTAGCACGGCTAGACGGCATTATACTTCCGGCCCGACTGGTATAAACGCCCGATGTACGCTACAAAATGCATGTACCCACTTTTATCTATGATCAGGTGACTGTGATATGTGGGTGTGGGTGTGTGTGTGCATGCGTGTGTGTGACTGTGTGTGTTATCGGGTACCGGTACGATGCGGTGGCGGCCGCGAGCGCAACTCCTACACACACACACAGCTCCCGGCTGCGGGGTCCGTACTCATCACTACATCTGGCATAGGCGGGAGGTTATTCGTAAGTTCCACCAAGCCAAAAGGCAGGGCCAGGTCCCCTACAACCGTGATGCGCCTCAGGTTCAGCATCGAGGTACGGGCGCTGGTAGGTGTGTGAGAGGGGGTGTGTGCGGGCGCGATGCCTGTAGAAGCCGGATGTACAGCCCGTATGTACTGTGGTCCGAGCCGTGTACCGGCCTTATTGGAATACCGAAAAGCGCGCGGAACACGGCTCGTGATATTTTCGTCCCGCGAGCCGTGTACCGGCCGAGCCATGTTCCTACGAGCCGTGTACTTTTTTCTTATTGGAATAAAGGCTCAACCACCTAACTGCCTAACCACCTAACTACTTCATTAAACTACTAACTAGTACTAGTACCGTAACAGCATTTGCAAACGGGATTTTGAGGATAAGGATGACACCTGTATAATATTACCGTAGCGTGCCACGTCGCTGGCCGAAATTATCCAAGGACTACGCCCCATATTGCGTATGACCCATATATCATGTCAAAACGTTTTTACAAAAAACCTGTGCGGAGACCACCAAGCAAAAAAATGAAAAGAGGAAAAAATGTCACCCTACTCACACTATGGGGCATTTCTCTTTGGACGCCCGCGTAGGGTACGCGTCACGCGGAAAGGATGATACTGGATGACCTACAGCAGACTTCATGGCACTTTGGGTTCCTATCTTCGCGACGCTTTGCAGGAGGGCAGTGCTTATGTTGTGGCATGCCTTCATGGTCCTCGGGCTTAGGCATGTGGGGTTCTATCGTTCTTGTTCCTCTTTGCTTGGTGTTTCAACTTCTTTTCTTGTACGACTATTTACTTTTACTTATAGCATAGTCTGCGGCAAAGCTCTATACCCGTGCGATACTATATGCTTGGGGTTGTTAATGAGGTGTAACGTTGATGACTGGTTCACCTTGCTTTCTTGTTGATTTTTTGTTATCGTAAATGCCCAATCGACAACAACCCGTACGAACCATGGCCGGACGGATTCGAGTTTCATCCTCCTAATCAAATGACATTAGAGGAGTCGGCGATCGCTTACCATTGAGCGATGCGGCACTTGCTCACTGAAGATGCTCCCGCTATCCTCCCATCAGTTAATGGAGACGCATATCAGATCGGGACCAACCTGTTCCATGTGCCGCACCCCCATTGTATTTATCCGTGGGTATTCCGAAACCGGAAGAGCAACACGTAGAAGGAACTTGACATTTTTTTGTATAATGCAAGGACTAGACGCCCTCCGCCAATAGTTTGCAGATCATTTGATCGAGTTGGAATCCCCAATGTAATTAATATCCACATTGGAAACGGTTGTGCAATGGTTGAGGTGCATGATTGTTCGTAGTAACCATGGTTGTATTAAGGAGTGTCACATCAACATCGCGTCCAACTCGTCATAACCTCTACGCACACACACACAAACACACACACACGCACACGCACACACACGCGAGCGC